>JRUX01000213.1:0-23333 GCA_001407235.2 Kudoa iwatai | reverse complement strand
TGTAACATTACAGTTTTGCAATGGTGCATTAATCACATCTCACGTGTTATCTACCATCTATAAAATTCTTTTAACCTAAAAATAAGATTTTATTTATGTATTTAGATATAAATGATAGAACAAAAGTAATAGTTTTTGTCATAAAATTTCCTAAATATAGTAGCATTGTTTCGTTCACACGAATATTTTAACCTTTTGAGATATGAGACCTATAAATCATGTCATTCTATAAATATATGTATGTGATTTGCTACACTAGAATCTTCAGTAATTACATTAGGAATAAATCACTTCTTATCGATCCATTTGTCAAACGAAAAATAACTATTTTTTTTATTTAAATTAACAATCTAAATATAATAAAATTGTTACTTCTTTACTTTGACGGACACAAACATTTTACACACTAGCATTACCTGCTGCATTGCATAAAAGTAAAGCTCTTCGAGAAATAATGGTTTAAAAAAGTCAATAATAGTCTCAAATTTGTTTTAAAATATTATTAAAACAATCAATCAGGAGTTTTTCTAACTATTTCTTATCTAATAAACTCATCAAGATATGAATCTATTATTGTAGTATCGACACCCAACATATTTTTGAAATTTATTTTTGCAATTCTTCCAGTAACATTCCACTTTGTTAGTGTGAGTTCTAGTAATAGGAACCAAAAAGTCCTTCTTGTGATTTACCTTTAAGTGTATATATTCGGGGTTCACATCGATATCAGATATTCTACTGTATGCAACCCGACTATCAGAGTGAATCTCCTTACCAGGTTTAATACAGTTTTTTAATAAAATTAAAAAGAGTAACTCTTTTTCTCTCTAGAACAAACTCAATGAATACCAACTTTGTTGTCGTGTTAAATACACCTATACCCTCTTTCTTCAATTATCCTTCCAACATTATTCATTTAGAGATTATAGGCTTTTTAAACTGGAAAATGTCCCAAACACCACCAATTTAGTACCGGTTATCAATAAAATAACAAGAACATATGTCTTGAAAGTATTTATATCATTGAACACATGTTTTTATGGACACTCCAGCCATATATTCAGCATTCGATACCCAAATAAAATGGGAAAGAGATACAAATTTTTCATCTAAAATTTTTTTAGTTTTCAGGAAAGAACTAGCTCATTACGATTCTTTTTTTTTGTGAAAACTGCACTGATAGATAAATTTAAATTTTTATTTTTCAATAAGTTTTGTTTTCTGATTACATTTATCACAAAATAAAGCATAAGTATTTAGTATATATCATTCTGTAAGAGAATTTATACAATTTTTTCGACTAGAAATGATGTCATATACCACACGGATCTTCATTTTATATTTTCTGATTGCACTTGAAGATTAACGCTAATCTCTAAAATGTTTGTGTCCGTCAAAGTACAAAAGTACCATAAAATTGTTCTTTTTATAAATATTTTTTAAATAAAAGTTAATAAAAAACTATATCAGTAACATTATCTAATGCTAAATGCATATGCTTACATAGTACGTTATAATGCGCTTGCGTGAAATATATTCACTAACGGTTCCCATCATAATCAAATATTATCATAAAACATTCATATTAAATATTTATGTTAAAAATTACCTTACTATACATAATTAGTTTAATTTCTAGTATAATTGATTGAAGACATGTGATATAATAGTTCTACGCATGCGTCAATTTGATTGTTATTTGAGTGAGGTGTTATCCGTGCTTTTAAAAGATTCACTGAAACTATGTTCTTAAATTATGGTAAATAGTTCATTTTTTTTATTTATATACATATAGTATATATTTAATTATGAACTAAATGATATAAGCTGGTTTAATGTATACTACAAATGGATTACTACCAATTCTATCTAGTAAGTTTCATACTAATTTTTTTGATTTTGTAAAATCATTCATTTTACTTTAAACTTTTTTATTACAAATTTATTTAATAAAGCTAGGAAATGAATTTTTTCGAATTTTTTACAGATATATCAAGGAACAGTAGTGTATTAGGGGTTTCAAGATGAGAAGGTTTTCAATTTATCTATTTTTTAAATGTATAAAAACTAACTATAGTAGTGATAAATTTTAAAGCGTATGAACTAAGGCATTATGGTGCCTATATAGAATTCATAATGGTAAAATGTTTCAAATTGATTAGGCATAGTTGTAATATATGATTTATACAATTTTTATAGCATATTAGAGTTTCAAATGAATAAACATTAGACTCGCATTAAAAACTGCTGATTGATCGTACTAAAACCTTAGTAGAATTTTAGGTTTAAACCTTTAAAGAATATAGCTAGATTGATTGATAGAAGAGTCATATTTAAGTAAAAAATTTTTTGATATAGGCATTAATTATAACCTTAATAACTGCATTAATCAGAAAATTTCTTCCTTTAAAATTGTAGTTATTGCTCTCTACATACACAGATTCTTGTTATGGTTGGTAGTTTTAGTAGCTCTTAAAAGAAGAGAAAATTAATTCATTTTGTTAGTTATTAATGAAAAAGCAATTTTTAAGGGTTAATTTTTTATATATTTTGTGTCTATGTATTAATAATTATAAAAGGAATATAATTCATTTAAATGAGAAACTAATTTTGACCATTTATACTTGGCACAAGGGAAGTTTTTACATTCTTGAATGTATAATTTTATTACAAAGACTCGCTTCTATATTTATAAACCTTTTAAGATATTTTTACACATGATACAATAGATATTAGGTAGTATTGCTTGTATTTGCATTTAAATTAATGTAATCTTTTCGTATGATACAGTGTAAAACATTTAAGGTAGCTCATTTATTAGATATACATTAAAATTTTTTTAATAAATATTAGTTCTATAAGTAGTTATTGTATCTTATTCACTAGAATGATAATGGGTAATTTACTTTATTAAGTTTTTTTTATTTCCAAGGTCAAACCCTTGGCGCAACTTGTTAGGTTGTGTGTGAAGTTCGGGTTGTCAGGCCCGCCTGATTGACGCTGTAGGATTGCAGCACTATCTTAAGATGACTTAATGTTATGCAGTAGTGCGGGAGTGTAACCCACTAAACATCCTCATTTGGGGCGGCTACCACCCTGTACTATATCCTTCTAGTCATCCTTGAATTAGTCTAGAATGCCGTACTTATGGGCATCGGATATAAGGATAAATACGAAGATTTGTTCTCAAACTCTAGCGTTTATAGGCGCCTGAGACTT
This sequence comes from Kudoa iwatai, assembly GCA_001407235.2. Lineage (NCBI taxonomy): Eukaryota > Metazoa > Cnidaria > Myxozoa > Multivalvulida > Kudoidae > Kudoa > Kudoa iwatai. The sequence goes on along the minus strand of JRUX01000213.1, from coordinate 20,114 downwards.
CCTCTGCGCTAGAAGTTTCGCACTGCGAGCAGAGTTATGGCAGGCCATAATCGGCTGCGATTACCGCGGTGATCCTACTTGAATTTGGGTTGAGAGTACAGGGACCCAGAGGCAGTGGACTGACCGGGGCGAGATTCGAATTAGTAGCCATGTGACTATAGGGCCAGTTACCTTCACCGTGTGCCATCCGTCAGGTTTTTTACTTTATTAAGAATCAGTTATTGTTCCATTGTTTTAGAAATATTTAATGTATATGAATATGCTACCTGTGTATAATTTTGCATTTTTTAACAATTCTACTATGTATTAAACCTTTAATGGATTTATACCATGCCTAATGTATACCTATTATAATTTATTAATGGTATAAAAGTATTTATTCGTGAAATGTTTATCAGTAATTAGTTAAATGGTTGGTTGGATAAGCTGATATTAGTTATTTTATATAAGGTGGTTGCTAACTTTCTAAAGAGTAATGATGGTTATAGTGTAGTTATAAGCTCTAGATTTTAGTTATTTGTCTCAAATTCTTCTACACGATCAAAGCTTATTTTTGATATGAAGGTATGATCAGAATAAATGTTATCTAGAAGACTTTATCTAATTATTAGAGTTTAAAATGTCATATAAAGTTTTATCATATATAAAAACAGAATTATTACTTGTAAATAAATAGAATGATCGTAATAATTTTGTTAAAACTCTTAACATATTACTGAATGATAATAATTGAGCCTATATTACAATCAATAATGTCTAAATTGTTAGTATATGTTGTCTGACATACCAAACTTTAACAATCTATCAAGATACACCAACATTGGCTACAATTTTTGAACTGAAAAAACATTAACAGGGTCCATTATAACAACAATAATAACTATATTATGGATGCAAACTATAAAATTAAAATATTATCATTATTCCAGCCAATTACAGTCTACTATTCCATGATATAACTATAACATTCTATATAAGAATTAGATATACTAATAAGACAAATAACTATGTAATAATTCTAGCTTTTCAATACATATTTTAAGAGTTTTTTCGAAAAAAAATCATATTATCGTGTTAAAATTAGTATGAGTTAAAAGAAAAACATATCAAATTATATAAACCTATTTACCAGGAAAATGTGAAACATAAGGCAACATTAATATAAATGATGGCTTTAAATAGAGTTTACAACTCTTTGTTATTTTTAATTATGAAGTTTGTTTATGATTAAAGAATGTCGAATAAAAGAAGATATTATCCATTATAGTATAAGCAAGTGGTAGTGTTTTAATAGAATGTGTAAAGTAACTACGTTTTAAAGAATAACAGAGTGACGGTCACATCTAAAATTAGAATTCAAAGAATAAATACGTTTATTATAAAAGTAAAATATCAAATCGCTTATAATAATGAAAATATGAATAATATTTCCCTATGGAATTATATGGAATTAAAATGGGAATAACAATATTAAAATTATTAGTTAGGTTGTTAGTAAACTTTTATCATCTTACATAAAATAATATTATAAATGTGATATATTCTTATTTTTCATGTGATTATTATTATATAATTTTAACAGTTTATTAAAAAATTAAATATGTAATAGCCAAACTATACCATGGGGATTATTGGAAAAGCTGGTGCAAGGTTGTTAAAGATATTAAATCTTAGATTATATTTATAACAGCATAAATAAAATGTGAGAATAATTCATTTATTCACTATTAAATAGTATAATGCTACGATTAGTAGTAGAATAATAATAACATCTTTTTAGAGTTAGTCGGAAAAAATGAATGAATAAGCTTACCCACCTTAAATATACTATAATCAACAATAGGTTATATATTTAATGCTATTTAAAGTGCATGATTATTCGACATATTAATAACATTGAATTAAAATATTATTTTGAATGAAATTAATGTGAATGTTCTTATAACATATATTTGTAGATAATTTGTAACTTATTTTACAAATGAGCGAGTAGTAAAATATTACTAACAGAATTTAGCTAATTAGATAGTGAAAAAATATTACAAATAATAAAATAAATATAATTTTTTATTATTTTGTTCAATAAATTATACATTACACATTTTATGCCTCTATAAAAAGAGTATTTTGGGAGTTAATCCGACAAATGCGGTATAGTTAATGCCAAAGAAACAATTTTTACATTAACGATCAATTACGCTACTTGTTCGTATATTAATCCCCAAATTGATCTAATCATTAACAGATTGTATTGATAGAAGTGGTCGTTATGTCTTGGGCAGATTGGTTAGAAACTATAAAAAATTTTGAATCTGTTGATGTTACAGAGAGTGCTATTCTAACTATCGATGGTAATATTAAATATATATTATTTTGCTTTTAATACTGCTTATCGATATAATTGTACTGATAATGCTACAAATATGATTATATTTTAGGTACAGTTTGTTGTGCAGGTACTAATTTTAAGATAAGTCCAGAAGAATTTAGGGCACTTAGGGATGCCATTAAAAGTGGTGACAGTAGCAGTGGTAAAATGATTAATGGCAAGAAATATCTACCAGTAGGTCGTGCTGTTGATGGTCAGTGCAATTTTAAAGCTCAAAAAGAAAATCTTAGCGTTACCATTGGTTCAAATTATGTTGTTATCTTGAAAGGTAAACCAGATTATGTTTTTGAAACAATTGCTACCCATGCTGGTACTCTAAGAAAGAATCTTCACCCAGATGATGATATTAGAGGTGGTGGTTAAAAACTAGTTATTTATTTTGAGAAATTAACTAAAACTTGCATCTCAACAATATATTTTTCAGTTTATTTTACATTTCATTATCAAACTAACGTTAGATAACTATATTGTTGCTTCTATCAATTTAAGTGTTTTTATATGCTGCACCACTTATGTACTACGCTTTTCTATAGATATGATTTATATTAACCTTGTTTGGGGTTGTTACTGTCACAGGATAAAACACTATTTATCACTGTTAGCTTCCAAGTACTAATTAGACGTTATTGTTCCAGCACATGGTAATTGGACACGAATTGATACAGGGAATAATCCTTAGTAGTAGATTATTTATATTATTTTATCAATTCGTTTATAATTCATGAACTTTGATGTGACTAGCATAAGCAGTAACATTGGCGCACTGAGCAAAATTTGGAGAGGATCTCGCTATGGCGGAACTACATGTCTAAAAATGTGGTTTAAATGGTTTGAACTGATGATGTCTCAAGCTAGAATATTGTAAAGTTCATATATAGCTTAGCTTTTGTTAATTTTGGACGATGAACTATCGAACATTTTGTACACTGTGGGATATAACGAGACACTTTAGTATGAGCTTATTAAAACATATATCATTGTTCGGTTTGGCAGACATAGATTAATACGAGTCAATGACAAAGTTTATTAATCTTGTTTAACATGAATTTGAATCTTTACAAGAATCTCCTGAAAATATGGTTGCATTAAGACGAAAAAAATGGTTTACCACCTTTTCACCAGTGGAATTCAATAGAATTGTCTGCCACCCATATATAATAAAGCTTCGATCAAATGACACTAAAAAAATCATATTATTAGAGAATATAGCAGACATTTTAGAAGCAGTAAGAATATCAAAACGACTTATTGGAATGCAAAATCTTATGAAAACTACAAAGGAAGCAGTAGATGACCATCAAGCATTAGCAGTAACCTCAAACCAACTTGATTTATCAATACACATACGAGATTTATAAAATTCTATTGAATAAATTGAAAAAGAAATTTTGTAACTTTAAAAAGGTTATTTTAAATGGACAAAGAAAATTAAAATGTTTTTGATGCCATAAATTTGGATATAGCTCATAACTGCTTTAAATATTCTACAAATTTAAACTACTCTGCCTCTTTTATTGACACTGAAAAATACAAAAGAGTTTACGCTGAAATGATTTTAAAAGAATTGCCAGTACAATCGTTAAAAGACATTTGATCTGATACCACATTAATTAGTGATAGATGAATTGAAAAGCTAAAAATTTGGATAGGCGTTAGGAAATGTTTCTGTTGATTATCAATTGCTCTAGGTAGCAAATAGGATATTATTGGCAGCTACCAAAATGAATTTACTTTATTTTCAATAAAGAAAGGCATCATAAGTTTTTAGTTGTGAATAATTTAGTCTATGATGCTATAATTGATCTTGATATTTAGATTAAAATGGGTGCTATATTCGAAATTAAAGGCGGGAATGTTTATCAAAGAGGTTTTGAAGCAATATCCTGTATAATTAAAGATAATAGTGATCGACCTATACTTAATGACTATAAAGATGTTATACATGACGCAAATAAACAATTAAAGAGTACTAATTTAGCTGAACTTGATACCATATTCAAGAAACAAACATGTTTAATTAAACAGCAGCATATGAGAATGCCACATACTTTTCTTCCTGAAATTCGTAATCAGATTAATACATTGATGATTGAAGGCATAAAAAAATCTAAAAAATCTTGGGCATTCAATATTGTTCTAGATAAAAAAAAAGATGGCTTGATCGAACTATGTATAGATCATAGACAGTTGAGCGCTATAAAAAACTAGATTCATTTCCCCTCTCAAGAATTAATGATATATTAGATAATTTTAATGGTGCTTGTTGATTCTCTACAATAGACCTTTTGAAGAGTTATTATCAAAAACTTATGAGTAATAAATCAAAAAAAATAATTGAATTATATTTTTTTTTAATGACATTATATTATTACATACAAATAGAGGAACGATCTTCTTTTCTTTATTATTATTTGGATTATTTTTTAAAGACGAATTTTAAAAAAATTATTGCAAGTAATATTACAAATGTTTTTTGTATTTTTTCGTTGTAAGAAAACTTTTTTATGGACATTATATATTCCAAAACAAAAAGAGATATAATACATAAAAGGGAATATCCTTACGTATGTACACTAAATAATGGATATTACGACTGGTTTTGAGTAAAAAAACATAAATGATATGGAAATATTAGTAAAAATTGGACGAGGCGTGTTTGATTATTTTAGAGATAACAGACCAGTACCTTTTTTTGCTGATATTGATATAAAAAATACAAAAAATAACTCATTAATAAATGAAGATGAATTTCATAGAATGTTTAACCATTTATTAGAAATTATACTAAAAAGAATTAATGGAATTGAAGATACTAAAGTTTACCTTATGAAGTCACACATTATGAATAAAGAGAATAATGAAATTTCTAAATTTTCTTATCATATGATTATACGTATGTATAATTAAATAAGAGAGGAAATGGTTTTCAAAAATATATATGAATTTTCAAAATTTATTAAAGATATCCATGAACAGTTTAGAAGAGGCTTCGATTTTTGTATATATAAATCCAAAGGGGGCCATTTGTTTAGAACATACAATGCATCTAAACCAAAAGAAAAAAGAACATTCACTTTCGATGAAAAATATTCTAAAAATAATTTCACTGTATTACATACTTTAGTGAATTTTTTTCTCATCAAATTATGTTGAAATAGCTTCGTCCTCCATTTGTTGTAATTACACTTTATAAACACATTACGTTTATTTTAATTTAGCACAATTTAATATAAACGAGACGACATAAATAAATAACTCCTTGATATCAAACCATGAATTATCGTATATAGAGGATAACAACAATAATTTGTACCCATTATTACGTATTTATATTTATGATAATGTTTCTATTTTATTTTTAAAAACACCTATTAGATAATGACCCATTCTTCAAACTTTTTTTTAACTAATTTAATAAAAACATTTTACATATTCGTAGTGGAGCATGTTTACAATCCTTGCATACCAGATAATAAGGTAGTATGTGACTTCATATTAATTTGTTTCACTATATTAAAAAAACATAAAAAAACAATGTTTTTATAATAATAGAAAAATGAGAAAATATAAAATTTAAATGTCATGATAGTAATTGTCTGGATCAAATTTTTTCTCGAGATAATACTTTCGATATAATATTGGAAACAATTTTCAAAAATATATTATACGTTCCTTAATTTTTTTTAGCAAATAGATAATTGAGTAAAAAGTGTCTGGAGAGAATGGGACTCTGTCAAAGCCAAAGTTTCAAATAAAATTCCCAATATGGAGTCCCTTCCTCCATTATCATTGCTGGAACATAATGTTACAACCAATTCCCATACGATCCAGGACACTACCGGAAAATGCCACCGTTCCTATATATTTAACTATGAAGCATTCATCAAAAATAATGTTATGAACAATATCTCGGGAAATATACAAAAGGGGATCAGGGGGAGATAATTTCTCCTCCAAATCAAGATTTTATTAATAACTTTATGACAAAAATATAAAGCAAATTGTGTTTAGAAAATAAAATAATTAAAAATTACGAACAATTCATATTAACCTCCACTGAACAAAACCTTATGTTTTGTGTCTGTCATTCTATGCAAAATATTGTATATCAAGAAGAAAATGCAACATATTATCTATTGAATACAACAAACAACTTATGGAATATATTGGATAACGACAAAATTTCTTTATCCATATATATTAAATACAATGAAGTTGTGCAAAGTATTTTTTTACTAATAAATGTAATTTTATTTTGGTCTAGATATAGTGGAAGTATTGGACGACTATAACGAGGATAATATAAATAAAGAAACATTCTTTAGGATACATGTATTGTCCTTATTATCTTTATCAAGAAAAGCTGTAAGAATAAATTCTGTAAAGCAATTTGTTAGGGAATTCATAAAACAAAATTACAAAAAAAATTAAATGATATTTGCTTATTAAATAATATAATAGCTTTTAAAAATGGAATTTACAATCTTTCTAACAAATGTTTCCGACAGAGAATACCCCACGATTATATAGTTGTAACACTAAATTTTTGCTATGAACCTCTCAAATGTATAAATCAATGGTTACAAGTTTTATCTTCCTTTATTTTGGATAAGGATTCGCAAAAATTTTTAAAAAGATTTTTGCTTGAATCGTTTCATTGTGGGCGTGTGGCTTCTAATCTGCAAAAAATATTATTTTTGTATGGTTGTGGGAGAAATGGAAAAAAACCTTTATGGCAATAATACAAGAACTACTTGGTCCTTATATACAGCAACTCCCACCAGATTTCTTTATTACAGACAAAAGTAAAATCGATAAGAATATGGGACTAATAAACGAATTGTCCGGAAAATTTATAGCACCCTGCGTTGAACCAACAAAGAATAAATTTTAAAGTTTCACAGTAAAAGGTTTAACAGGTTACAATTTATAATTTTGTAATATAATTATTTTTAAATGTTTTTAAGGTGATGACACAATGGTTTATCGCAAATAATGTTCACAAAAACTAATCGAAATAAAAAATAAATTTAAAATAATAGTAGTAACGAATTCGATACCACAGTTTCATATATTTGATTACGCTATAAAAAGAAGAATCGAAGTCATTCTTTTCAATCAATTTTTTAATTCCGAAAAAAATGAAGTAATAAATATATTAGAAATGGCAAGCACCAAGACCTTTAAAAATCAAATATTCCAATGGTTAATTGGTGGAGAAATTGTACCACACTATAATAGAGAATTTTACTTAAAATCTACTTATGAATCTATTAAATGTAATACTAACTTCTTTTACCACTTCTTAAAAAGTACACTCGTATTCACAAACAATAATACGTTCATATATCCGGAAGATGTTATAAAAAACTACGATCCCTCAATAATGAAAAATTAGGCATTGTATGTTAAATATGTACATATTTTAAAAAAATTTTATTTCGAAAAATTCGTAAAAACTGGTATTTTACCAGTAATAAAAAGAAAAACCATACAAGGAAAAACAAAACAATGTTATATGCATTTAACATACAAAACAAACAAATAAATCAATAAAATATTTTTATTAATATTAATTTTTTTATATAAATTATTCGTTTAAATTATTAAATGTGTTAAGTATGTATTGGTTTTTTGTATATATAACGACATGATATTTATTAAAGTAAGATATGTATTTATACATTGATAATAATTATTATTTTCATTATTGGACGAATAGATATTAAAATAATTTTATTTGAAAGTTTATTATATATAAAAAAAATGACTGCTTTTTATGCCTCAGATTGACTATATCAATTCAAAAGAATACTATTTGGATTTGGCCTATGTAACTTGACCACAACTTTTCAGAGACTAATGAATCAGGTGTTTAATGAAGTGCTTAACAAGTCTTGTTGTATCTATATAGATGACATTGTAGCATATAGAAAAACGAAAGAGGAGCGTGCAAATCATTTAAGGATCATTCTCGATCTCATTATAAAAGCAAATTTATTGATAAATGGGACGAAATCCTACTTTTGGATAAAACAGGTTGAGTTTTTTGTTTTTATAATTAACAGAGGAGGAATTAAGCTAGATATTAAGAAAATTGAGTGTATTCAAACTGGAAAGTAACCCATAATATGAAGGAAATTAGACAATTTTTCAGATTTTTATCTTACTATAGGAAAATTAAATACCAAATTTTGCTAAAATCCCCTACCCATGGACAACTTAAAAAAAACAACGTAGAATTTATTATGGATGGAAAATGCAATGATGCATTTAATATGTTACGCAATAAACTTATATCATCATCATCATCATCAATACTTGTCCAGATTAGAATAGGGATTTTATACTCGATATAGATGCTAGTTATAATGTAATTGGAGCGGTTCTATCACAAAGCTATGGTGAATTTAAAAAATTCATCTCATACTTAGGTAGAGTACTTAAAACTGCTGAAAAAAAAAGTTAAGAAATGGAAAGGAGTTATTAGCTATTTTCAATACCATTAAAGAATTTTAACCTTTTATTGGGTCGAAAATTTACAATTCGTATAGATAATTCAAGTTTAAAGACTTTAATAAACTACAAAGATATAAATGAACATATTGCAAGTTGGATAGAATTTTTATGCGATTTTGATTTCAAAATTATATACCAAATAGGTAAGTTAAATGGAAATGCGGATACAATCTCCAGACAAAAATATTGTTTAGTGGTTCGAATGACGAATTTTGATTCAGAATTGAATAATAATAGTATTTCTGAACAAAAAGACCTTAAAATACAATTTATGATTAAATTTTTAAATAAAGGAAAAATTTAAAAAAATTTGATAGGGAATGTTTATATATAATGGATGATAAGGGAATCATTAATAGTTTCAAATAATATCTTACATAGGAAGCAGCTTATGGTGCTCCTACAGGTGGTAACTTCTGGGCTGATAAGACATTATATAGAATTCAATGATTGTGCTTCTGGCCTTTTCAGTGAAAAGATGCTGCAGATTTTTGTTTGTCGTGTGAAGTTTGTGCAAAACGAAATCGTCTGAATAGAAAGTATAGAAAGCCTTAAATGCTTGACGAGACCAGAAAAATAATGGAACAAATTGGAATTGATATTTTAGGACCGCTACTTTTACAAAGAATGGAAATCGTTTTCCATTCTAGTACTTAAGAATTATTACACTAAATACTGTGAAGCATTCCTTATTTGTGATTAATGTGCCAAAACTATAGCAGATACTATGGTTAAAAAGTTCTTTTGTATTTTTGGGTTTCAAAGGTAATTCACTCCAATAGAAATGTTTATTTTGAGGATGAAGTATTTTTTGAGTTAATTAACTGCTTTAGAATCAGAAAAACGCGTACTACAGCTTACTATCCTTAGTCAAACGGTTTGATTGAACGTTTTAATCAAACATTAATCAATAGTCTGCTGAAAATATCCAATAAAAGTGATGACTGGGATGAGAAAATATTTTATATGGGTTTATCCTACTAAAAATTATGAGAAAACAGGTTTCAGTCGTAACACTGAATTTACCAATTCATACAAGAGGCTTTTTTCATAATTCTAGCACTATTTACAACGAAACTTATAGAAGGCTTGATTTTAGAATAAAAAGCAAGGAAAGAAGCATGCTTAAAGATAATAATCTTCAATACTCAGCGGGTTATTTGGTACATGTTAAAAAACTAGTGTGGAATGGAAAGTTAGATGATTTTTGGATAGGTCTGTATAAACTTCTTAAAAAAATAAATGAATATCTAGGGTTGATATTAAGGGGAAACGTGAAACAATAGACTAAGACAAAATGAAGCTTTTATTGATAAAATAAAAATGACAACGGAAACTATAGTCAGAAAATAAGGGTTCAAGATAAAAAGAAAATAATGAAGCCATATAGGTTAAATGATTGCATCGTACAATCCAACCTAAATGGAAGAGAGGAAGTGCCGGAGGATTAAACGATTAGTATCATTATTAAAGTCTAAGTATTAATTAAACCTTATTATTTCAGCACATGGGGGGATTGGGCACGAATTAATAGAGGGAACAATGCTTAGTGGTAGATTATTGATATTGTCGTGTCTGTTAGTTCCCGATTCATGAATTTTGATATAGCTAGCGTAAGCGGTAACAGTTGTAAGATTTGTAAACCCTTATATTTATTACATATACATATGATGGTTAAGTGTCTACGTATACAAACATATTTGATTTATATCCTTAAAAATTTCAATAATTTTTTCCCTTATAATGTTAGATAACTATTAAATATAGTGAATATCATTCATAAAAAAACTGGCAGTATATTGGTTGCTTTAATTATATGGATGTTTACCAATTAAGCACAAATCTAAACATCTATTTATCCCTGATAAATTTTTTTATAGTAAAAAATTTTTACATCCATATGTACCATTCACATAAAATATTAAAATATACTTTATTATTTGATATTTTTGAATTATATAATTTTTGTATATAGTTATATTCATTTTTATTTTTTTATATCAATCATTTTTCTGGCAAACTTAATTCCAATCCATCTTATATGTTTAATTATTATCAAAATTTACCCTATCATAAAGCAATAGTTTTATTGAATCTTTATAGTTGCGCTAAATGTTGTTCTGCCTAATACGTATGCGTAATTTATATTATGTCTATTGGTTATTTTTTACAGATGTAGAATAGTATATATATATTTATTATTGCTAACACTTAATTACGTTTTTATTATATATTTATGGGATAAAATTATTTTTTTATTATAATTTTGAATACATTAAAATAAATTGTAGTTAAATAAAAAATTATAATCGTAGTATCTCGACTCATTGTGAGCTGCACCGTATTACTTTATGGGAAAAATCAATTAGGCTGTTTGTTTAAGGTTAGCAGTTTTTATTTATTTTTTTGTCTGTATAGTACTAGTAATAATAGTATGATGCATAGCATACAATTAAAATATTGTTTACATGTACATACATTTTGGTATGATAAAAAAGAAATACTAGCTTTTAGTAATGGTAGTATTAGTAGTAGGTAAAGTCTCTGTTTTCTATGTATATTTTATATTTTTATTAATAAAAAAATTTAAATGTTTTCAACTATATTTTATTTTATTATTATTATTATCATATCAATAATATATTGCTATAAAATTGTAACAGACAATTATTGATAAATATTATTACTAAAACTTTATGAAATATTGTTTTCATATAATAATTACTTGAATTTTAATATTATATATATATATATAGGAAATAATTTAGCGGGTAATTTAATAAATAAAAATAATTTTGTTATATTTCAGTAGTTTATCTATGAAACTATATATTATGCTGACACAATAACATAGTGAGAAGTGATACGCTTTATGTTTATATTTATTTATTTAATACTATATTCTGATTTAATTATAAGTAATAATAGTATTTATACATTTTAGTTTTCATTAATAATAAGTTAATACTATATAATAAATTGAGCATGCGTGAATTATTTCTAACATAATTTTTAATCATACCATCTATAAAGTTTATATTAGTAAAATATAAGCTAGTTTAATATTGTACATTATTTTTATCTATCAAATTATCAAATAAAATTATTTGTTTTTAATTAAATCAGCTAACAAAGTTAAAATCATGATTACTATTATACTCTAGCTACCGCAATAAAAATACCAAATAACCATATATATGAAAATATGACAAAGCATAAATTTAGTTTAACTATGATATAGTTTATTTAAATATTATTGAAAATTATAAATTTAGGTATAGATTACTGTTAGTGTACGAATAGTAGTTCTTTTTAAAGATAAGTGATGTGAGTGATACAAATTGTCTTTTGGTTAATAACTTATCATACAATAATATAATAAATGATGATGATTATGACAAGTATAACAATTTAAAAACTAATATATTTTCAATAATAACACTACTTTATAAATATCAAATCAAATTTCAGGTGTATAATTATTTGAGATAAACACTTTATGTTCATAAAGGATGAACTAACAGTCGACGTAGACAAGATTATCTTATGCTATTAAGACTATATTTTATGTTAATATTTTGTGTAAAACATTATTCAATAATTAAGATACATATTTAAAAATGCTTGCTACTACTTTTGATTCTTTTGGTTCATAATAAGTTTATGTTATGAATTAGCATTTTATTGTCTCAAATTTTAAGGATAATTCTAATTATTTATATAAACTATAAAATAAATGATTATTGTGTGAATTATTAGAATATATAATAAATTCTTTCATTGTCAATAAAAACATCACCATATTATGAGTTAGAGTGGTTGATTTCATTTATTCTAAAAAATTGTTACTAATAAAACTAAGTTTAAAGATTATAAACGTGTAATACATGATCTTTTTTTGGAAATTTTACAATAAAACCCATTATTTTACTGCACTAAAAGTTTCAAATACTTAAGTATTAATTTACACTAGTAATATTTAATTCTATATTTAAAAATTTTCTTTTACATATTTATAATTGTTTTTACTATTTGAAAAATACTTTAAAAGCAGTATTTGGTGTTCTACTACAATTCTCTATGGGATAATATCATTAGTGGATACTTCATTGTTGAACTGCGCGCGCTATATATGAAAAATAGTTTATCACTTTTTTATGTTTTATTTTCATTCTACTTCAATTTTAAGTTATTTTTTTTAATTATTATAATTTTCTTAATTTGTTATTATAGATTATTTCATTATCTTCTATAAAAACTCATCTTTGTGAGATGATTTATAAGGACAAACTAAAGCTCGGATAAAATCGGATAATACTTTAATTTATTAGTTTTTCATTGTAATATTTATAAACTCACAAAAATAACTATGAATCATAAATTAATAAATATATAACAAATGTTATTTAATAATAAAAAATCAATTATACTATTATTTTTGATGTTTGTATAATTCAATAGATATAAACTAGAAAAACTACTTCATTTTTAGTATTAATATCATACTATATATCGGTTTGATATATTATTATATTTATTAATGTTATAAAAATATATAATAGCTCATACTGATTCCATATCGTTTTATTGTTATTATTTTGAGTCATTATAAAAACCTAATATAAATAAAGCATGTGCAATGATTTATTACTTTTTTTTTGTTTATACCTAGATAAGATAGTTTTTAGTATGTTATGATAATGAATATGTCATAGGTATAGCAATTATTTTTTAATTAGCTTTAATATAATTTAAATATGTGTTTATTGTATAAAAATATATTTCCCTCACAAAACACTATACTCTATAGTGTGATTTTTTTATAGTTTCTACGCAGTTTGTAGATATTAATTGCTACACACTTTTTTTCTATCTAAGAACTACTAATCATTTATTTGTATAATTCAATTATCTTTATTATGAATTAAAATTACTAAGTTTTATACTTTTGTTAATTGTAACATAAACTTACTCTCATAAAACATATTGATCTATAGTTGATTAAAATAATCTTAGATGATTAATATTTTGTAGATAAAATCCTTTTTATATTAAATTAGGATGTCTTGATAAATAATTATCGATTTTTCATATAAGTTGTTCAGTTAATGGTGGTCATTGTAAATATATAGCAATTCAATAATCATCAATATTTTACTGTAATTATTCTGCATTATTTATTAGAATAGAAGTTCTATGCCATTTTTTGTATTTTCTATATAATGTATGGAGCCTAATTATATATTTGATTCATTTGATAGCTTTGAAAGTTTAAATTTATAAATTTTTCTTTAAATTAATTGCTATTTTTTAATTTTTTATTACATTGATTAACCATTTAATGACATCATATACTATTAAAGCTTTCAATTTTTTCTATAATAATATTAATACTGTTAATTAAAAAATAAAAGATACTTTTAATTAATGTTTGTTTTTTGAAGCTAATAATTTAAAAGTTGCCTAAAAAGAATAAATATATTTATTATCTTTAAACATTATAGATAGATAATTTTTGGTTGATAATGTCGTATCAAATTTGTAATTATTTTATTATCACACGAATATTAATAAAAATTCAACACATTAATTTGGTATAAGATTGATTAAAAATATTATGTTATGGATATTATATTTTTTATATATGGTAATAAATATAGGTACATATATTTATCTATATGAAATACAAAGGAATTATTATACTTATTTTTTGATTTGCGAAATTGCCTAAACAACATTTAAAAGCAATTACATGCATTTATATAGTAACAAATTTTTTTAAATTTTATTGTTATTTATTAGTAATCAACATATTTTATGCACACTAATTTATAATATTATAAAATGAAACTAAAATGATGTTTAACAATAATTAATCTGAATTGTATTACATTATTTTTAATACCTTGTCATAAAATTTGACTATTCTGTACTTAATTTTAATTTATAAATTCTCTTAGCAATAGAATATTGAAAAAAAAAATTTTAAATGTAAAAATAATTATAAAAAATTTTTTAAACTTGTTTTTAAGTAAAAATTTATTGAATATGGCACCTTTTTAAGATTAAACTTGTAAGCTCCATATACCTATGCGCGCGCATTAATTTTTGAATAGTATCTATTAAAGGATTTTTAAAAATTTTTATTAAAGTTACATTGACAAATTTATAAATAATATTATTTTTCATAAATAGTTAAATATTACTTAATTTAAATTATTTAGAATTAAATAGTTATTGAACAAGTAATTCTATTTAGTTAACACATGCGCGCGTTAATACTTGATGAGCATTGGAATACGCTTTGTTAAACCAGATCTTGTAAAAAATATTTATCAACGGGGCCCATTTGAAGTAAAGGATGCATATAATAAAGCAAAAAGTATATATTTTGAAAAAAAAGATGAAAGTGATGGAACAATGGCGTATAAAATTATATAAACTTTATATATCTATTCAATAACCACTAATAGTAAATGGATCTTAAGAAGTATTGGATTATTTGGATATTCTATGATTGTTTATAAAATATGTAATTTATCTATATTTAAATTATATCAATTTAACTCTTGTATAGATTATGCATCTGATAACATCAACCCCTATTTTAAAGAAAGTATAATTGATATTGTAATTGGAAAACGCTCATCTAATAGTTAAATTTTTTTCAGTTGTATGTGTGTTTATGTTAAATTCACCATATTCAACTTTTGTAATATGATATATAGTAGATTTACATGTAAACGCATGATTTGTTACTATTTAGTAATTCAAAAAACTATGATATTTTGCTATATTTTAAGTAGAAATAGCAATAAAATGTTACTATAAATATAAAGCATCATGTTTAATATTTTTTTATATCAATGGAGTAAAAAATGTTTTTTAATATTATGGATTATTTTATTTAAATGGTGTAGATTTTTTTTTCTTTATTAGTCATATACTTTAATGTAAATATTTTTATATAAATTATTTCATTTACATTGACTAATTTTTCTAATATTATCTCAGTTTATGGAATGATTGTAAGAAATAGAAAAAAATGATAAATGTTCCTTTTTATAGCGTTATTTTATTACTTTTGGTGTTTGAATATGTGAATTAAAATAAACATAAACCAATAGGATATTTTTGTATGAATAACTATTATTTATCTATTATTTTTACTATTACTTTCTATTAAAAGCCAGTAGATTGTAATAATTTTGTAATTTTATCCTATTTAAGCTTACTATTTGTATCAAAACAACATTCCTAAAATATTTTAGAATGAAGATATAATACAACAATTTCAAGTCGTAAATTCATAAAAATATATAATTCTCATTTTAATTTTAAGAACAAATGTAAAAATATGACATTAATGAATGATTTATTAACCCATACGAAAAATAAATAGGTAGATTCACATAAAGCTTCGATTGTGACATCAAAAACTTTAAAATTTAATATTATCATTTAAAAAAATGGAAAAGATTTATTAAATAATTTGGTTAGTAAAAAATTTCATCACCGTCATTCTAGTGTATTATCTCGCGGACCCTCATGGATGGGGGATGCGTGCGACAACCAATTTTACTTTAGTAACATACAACGTCG
This sequence comes from Kudoa iwatai, assembly GCA_001407235.2. NCBI lineage: Eukaryota > Metazoa > Cnidaria > Myxozoa > Multivalvulida > Kudoidae > Kudoa > Kudoa iwatai. Next base: position 3,604 of record JRUX01000213.1, on the reverse strand, counting down.
TTTTTCAAACTTAATATAGTACTGATTTATGTTTATTTCTTATTTTATAATAAAAAGCATTATTTTATTTTATATTTTAAAATATTATACTTTTAGCAGCATTTAGTGAATATAATTGACTTAAATCAGTCCTTGTTATTCTATATTTTTATTAAAGATAGGTAGTAATTGATATATTTATTTCACATAAAAATTTATATTTACAAAAAATAGTCTTAAAAAATTAAAAGCAGACTTTGAGAAAAAACCGTATTCAGATAGTATCTAGAAACTATTATCTACGGCGCAAGCGCGAATGGAGAAAGATTCAAGTTATTTTTATTAAAAATGATATTATTAAGAATTTTTAAAAGTTTAAAATATGTTAATAAATTTAATTATTAAAATAAATATATTTAAGAGATAGAAATAAAGGTTTAAAGAGGTAAAGAAAGCTTTAGGTAATAGTACCAAGCTTGTGCGTAAGTCGTTACATGAGCGGGCGCATAGTGCACGATAGGCGGTAGTACTGGAGTTTGTTGAAGTAGTGCTACATACTAATTTTTATAAAAGAAAAAATTGCTCTTAGCTAAACTCTTAATACTAAAGACCAATTAAATTACTGTTTTATTGATACTATTGAATGACTGGTGAGAATAAGAAGGAACTTCTTGAATTGAGATTGATTGGTAAATGTACGAACAATTCCAACCAAGAAAATAGAGTATGATTTAAGAAATTAATGATTGAATTTCAAGGTTTTGTCTGTAAAAATCAATATAAATTGTTACTATTATAGCCCCAAGTAATGGAGGATTTTTATAATAAAAGTAGTTCAAATAGTATAGAAAAACGACATGAAAATGTATATTGATATATAAGTTGAGCTATATCAAAATTATATACTTACTTGTTAAAAAAAAATCATTTTAGCCACAAGCTACTACTGTACAATCCGATAAAGGGTCACCATTTACACCAAAGTCTAAATCGCACAATATTCAAGCCAAAAAACGTCGTACACCGGTTTCATTTAATATAAGTTCATATTTGTCACCAAGTACGACAAAATATGTTAAATCGAGTGACTCTAATTCTACTGGAGAAGGTATCTTTTGACAACAAAAAATTATCTCTATATAATTTTTTACAATATAAAATTATATTTAGCTAATGAAAAAGATAAAATTGAACATAAAACATCTAAATTAGAAAAAACTTTACAAACAAAAACTATAAGTGGTTCTAATTCTGATGTTACACCTAAAAAACTAGATCATCTTTTTGTTGTTGATGAGTACAAGAAAAAAATTCTTTCATTAGAGGTAAAGTTGCTCTATTTCTGTTATCAATTTTAGTCTTAAAATAAATAATTTTAACTTAATATTTAGTGATTACTTTTAAAATAAAATTATAATATAATAAAAAAGCTTGTAAAGTATCATCTTGATTGATAGATTTAATTTCTTTTAAAATTATTAATTATTTTTGAGAATTTTTTGTTTTTGTAATTAAATTCTGTGTTAAAACAAGTTCAATGATCGATTGCCATTAGAGCCACTTTAATTGTCTATAGGAAAATGGGTTAATATAACTAAAATGTACATGAGTAAAAAATTATTTGTCTTTTTTCCCATAAATTATATTTTTGAGATATTTTAAATATAAAAAGTAATTATTACGATTGAAAACAATTCAATTGATAATGATCATATAATGTTTATTTTAACATAATATATGTGTATATATTGTAGTTATTTTAATCGTAATTTTTTAAATTTTTTAAATTATTTTTAACTAAAAGATTAACACTATAAAAATGTGTTATACTTTACTAAATAGAAAAAAAAGCTGAATAGTTTGTATGAGGTATAATTGTATTATAAATTGTTATATTTTCTAAAATAGAGAGTTAAAATCTTAATAGAATCAATTTTTATTAAAATTATAAGGTTTAAAATGTTATAAAAAATGTATTATTATCTAGGAAGAAAATGAAAACCAATATAATATGATACAAAAGATGAAAGATATTCTTATTGTAACATTTAGACAAAATGTAACTAATAGATAAGTAAATAAGTATATGATGATAGATGTAAATAGGTTTTGGCATATATTAATAAAAGAAACAAACGAATTTTGAAAAATAATGTAAAGCTTGGTCATATAGTAACAGTACGTCAAGGGGTTCACTTTGTAGAACAATGGGAAAAAGGAAGTAAATTTTTAAAATATGAAAAGTAATGTCACAATATAGAAAATATAATTGTATTTTTAATTAAATATATTTTAGAGCATTAGAAAATAATCAAAAATCAAGGGAAGAGTTAGAAAAGAAAAAAAAGAATTTATTGCGTGCATTTAGAAATTCATCTACAAATTCGTCTGTTAACAATGAGCCAGTCACAATAAAATCTTTAAAAGAAGCGAATGTTGAATTAAATTCAGAGTATTTTAGTTCATATTTTTTAGTGAAAACTTTATATTGATATCATATTCTTATAGTGAAATTGAGTTGGTAAAATTACAGTTGTTATCATTGAAAAAAGAGGAAAATGAATTGAATAATAAACTAGACAATTTAAATAAATGTCGAAACATTCATTTGCGTGAACTGCGTAATATGTCGGTTGAAAATCACTCACGGTAATACAAATATGTGAAAATATAAAATTTATATATTTGTTTTTCATTGTGATCTCAAAAAAAAATTTATCGTAAATATTTTTTTTAAGTCACTGGCATTTAAAAAAATTATTCATTCGGTGATACTTAATAGAAAATACATTCTATATAAAAAGTGTAATGTATAATGGAACTAAGTTTAATCTATTAACAAGTACATAGACAACATAAAGTCTTATTTTTGATTCTATTTTTATAATTTTTACATCGTAGTACTTTAGTAGTTTTATCTTGTCAGATTAATTTTGAATTTAATTTTCATTCCCTTTAATTAATTTTATTAATCTATTAAAGAGATAAGAAATAATATTAAAGTTAAATTATTTTTTTTAAATTGTTGCTATTAAAACGAAATTTAAGATTAATGACAAATAATTCCAACTATATTACAAAACATATTATTAATTAAAAAATAGTTTTAGTGGAGGGCAACTTCTCAATGATAATTCCTATATGCTTATGCATGCTATCGGTAAAGGGGGATTTAGTGAAGTGTTTAAAGTATTATTAGTTTATTTAATCAAAACAATATTAATAATAATAACAATACATTTTTAAATGTCTATCATTGTTAAGGCATTCGATTTGGTAAATTTGGAGGAAGTTGCATGCAAAATTCACCAAATTTCATCTGAATGGCGAGAAGAAAGAAAAAATAACTATGTAAAGTATGTTTAAATTTAACATATTATACTATAATGGTATTCATATATAACAAAATATTAAATTGTGACGCCATAGATTTACTATAAATAATATTTCTTATTTTATCGCAAATTAAACATATTTTGTCAAAAGTTAAATAGATTTAATTGTGTAATTAAAAGAGTATCTCTAACTTATTAAGAATATTTTGATTAGCATACTTGTGTTAAATTTTTTTAGAAAAATATATTTTATATAGATTGAAGAGTTATATTTTAAATATATATATATA
>JRUX01000212.1:0-25741 GCA_001407235.2 Kudoa iwatai | reverse complement strand
TATATATATAGTTTTTTTATATTTAAATAAATAAAATAAAGTAACTTTATTATATTTAAATAAATTAATCTATTAATTAGATAATAATAATAATATATATAAATTGTTATTTAATTACTTTAATATAATTAATTTCAATACGATCGATGTATTTTTGTAAAGTTAAAAAATTCCAATTAATAAAGCGTGAGGTATATTCATTATTATATAAAATGGAATGGATTTCATCAATACATTTATTAAAATTGAAATTTCCAATTAATATTACATCATCTTTCATAGAAAAATTATCATCAGTAAAATATTTAAGCATATCATAGCTTAATGTTTTACTAATATTCATAGGCAAACAAGATGCAAATATATGGTTAGATGTATCATTTTTTATTGTAATTTGAGACTTGATAAATTAAATTATATTTTAATTATGAAACAGTCAAAATAATTACATTTTTTACCATAGTAATATAAAGTGTTTTTATAATTATAACTGGTCTATTTTGACCTATAGAAAAGGAAAAAGTAGTATACAATTGATTGTTCAATACAAATTCATTAAGAATCATATCAAATGTTATATATTCATTCTTAATAAGAAAACCTATATAAAATTTTAAGGGATTGATTTGAATAATTGCTGTTTGATAATTAATCTAAAAAGAAATAATATTCAATCATCAATAAAAATGTATATATATGAATAAAAAAATTGTATTAATTTATTAATTAAATAAAAATTTAGGTTATACTTTGTTATAATTAAATTTATAACATCCATATAAGAATTCAAATAACCACATTAATCGCTGAAATATATTTTCTTGTAGTGGAAGTCCATTCAATCTATAAAAACCATCTATATAGGAAATATCATTTTCTTTCATTTTTTCAGATTCAAACCAATTAATTCTTGAAAAAATTTTAATAATAATAATAATATATATATATATACTGTTGATAGAAATAACATGTGTATAATATTCTTAGTAATATTTCATTGTTTGGTATATTTTGCATATTACATTGATTTTTGGCTATTTCAATACACTTATCTATGGTTTCTAATAACAATTTGTATATTATTTTTAATTTATCAATGTAAAATTAACACATTTATTATTTTTTACTAATATATCTAATATTTCATTATTTATTAAAATAATTTTTAACATTATTTATATGATTAAACTAATAGATAACGTATTTTTAATTAAAAATATAGTTTTTTAATGATAGATTCATTGATTGATATTACCTACACATAGATCACTGTAATTTTCATGTATACCATATGATTTTTGTTTAATAGGAGAGTATATAGAAACATAGCAAACCCAATATATTTTATTTGAAAAATATAAAATTAAAATTCCATTCTAAATTACAATATTGATGTGTATTACTAGATGGCATAAATTTTACATATCTAATTTCTTGAATACTACAATGTATTCTATTAATATAATAGATAAAAAATAATAATCTATATATTTTATTTAAAGACATTAGAAATTCAAAACTTGAATATAAATAAAAAAGGATTAAATCTAATTGAATCTTTTTTCGCTAAAGATTATAACATATTTCATTATTTAATCATGTAATGATTAGAAAATTTAAAATATTTATAAAAAAAATGTTTCCATTAGAACCATATATAATAAATAAGTTTATATAAACAATCTTTTGATATAAATTAACTCTAAAATTACATAGTAAACAATTTATTGATACAAATTTTCACATAAAATGTTTTTTTTTTGATTTTCATATAATTTCACATATACATATTGTATCAATAATTTTATTTAATAGTTTTTAATAATTTTTTCCCCATTTAAAATATTTTAATAAATCAATTTTAATAGTATCTAATTATTATTATTGCTTAATAATATTAATATACTATACTAATTTCTCTACTATATTTAATAAAATGAATCTAAATAAAATGTTATTTTTATTAGATAATAATTCTTAAATGTATCAATTATTTACTAGTTATTTTTTGTAATTTTTTAGTTAATCCTAGTAAAAGAATACAATGATTTATATAGCAATATAAAATCATTAAATATAAAATAGATAGTATTAATATAGAAAATAGTTTATAAACAAATTAACTTTACTATTATATTTATTTCCAAAATTTCATTCAAAGTATATATTTTACTCTTATTAGCTAGTAAATTTTATGTTTATTAACAAATTTAAATCTAATTTTTACAATTAACAACATTTTATGTTTCTAAATATGTTAATAATCTTATTTTATATACATATTATTTATATGGCTATTTGAATTAAAATCTATAATCAAAAATTCCATTCAAATAAATTAATTTAATAATTTTTTTAATTTTCTAATTTTTATTTCATTAAATATCATATAATTTGTATTAAAACAATTCAACATTTCATAATTTATTTACTTTTCATCAATTAAATGACTAAATATTGACTATATTTTAATTTTTTAAAATATTCTTACATTTATTGGCATTAATATGGTATAATTATTATGAGATATTATCATTTAAAACTATTTTAAATACTTACAAAGAATTAGCTATTTTTTGAAAATAAATTTTATCATTTATTAATTGATCTATGTTATATATGTTAGATTAATTTAAAAAATTTGTAAAGTGTTTTATTTATAGAAATAAAGCTAATTTTACTAATAATTTCAAATAAAAACCTTTAATAAAGTTCTATTATTAACAAATAATAACATAGAAACTCTATAATAGTAATAGTTATGTAAAATATAATTTAATTATTTGAAAACACAAGCTTAAATGATATAAACATCCTAAAATGACTATGTATACTATATAATTATTTAATTTTAAATGAAATTCTCATTATTTTTTAACTTTTTATCAATTTTAGTGCAAGAATAATTGTTGCTATAATTGACACTTGTAGTTTTTTTATTTCCCATTCATATCAACAACATTTTGTATACCATTTAAACAATAATTTAGTTTAAAATGATTTATTTTATCTATGTAGGTATTTAATAATTTCTTTAACAAATAATAGCCAACTATCATACTAATTTTTTTAAATAAACATGTTTTTTATTATCTATTCTAATGTATGAATGAGAAACTACTACCTCATATTTATTTTTTATATATGTTTTTATTAATTATTCTTTCTCATTTCAAATGGTATGGTTATTATTTTTAATTTGAATAATCATAAAGAATAATAGTGAATGATTTAATATATAAGAAATTATATCTAACACCAAAATTTTGTCCAGTGTAATTGACATTTTAAACAATAATCATGCTATACCAACAACAATTTAACATAACCAGACAATACAATAAATGAATAATAAAGTATGATAATTATGCCAAAAAATATATGGATTCAGATAAATTTCATTTATTAGTAGGATCATCAACAAAACGTGCATAATCTAAACCAGATGGTAATGGCACATGTTCAACATCTGATGGCATATATGGTGTATCACTAACAGCAACTTTTGGTTGAAGTAATACCTTTTTTGTTGGCTACATATACATCAATTTTAGTGTAATCAAGTTAAAAAATTTACTATCCAATCAACTGGAGTAGCAACATACGGATGATGATATGTTAGTTGAAGACTATCCAATATTCGTAGTATTTCACTTTAATTTAAATCATTTAAATACAACATAAACATATATAAACTTAAAATTTCTTCCAGAAGTAGCTGGATAAGATATTAAAGCTTTTAATTTCATATCAGGTCCAATAAAGAATACCTTTTAATAATAAAAAACATAAATATAATAAATTCTTATACAATTTAATAAATTCTTTTCATTTATTTTACATAGATAGAATTACCGTTCTTGCTGTAACAGGTAGACCATTAGAATCCATTTCACTTTCATCAAGCATACCCAAATCATATGCCAACTTTCTTTCACAAGCAATAATAGGATAGTCAATTGAATTCACTTTAGCATATTCTTTGATATCATTTATCCATAGATTATGACTATCAACACTATCCAATGAAAGTCCAATTATCTTGACTCCACGTTTATCAAATTCATGTTGTAGTAAAGCAACTTTACTAAGCTCTGTAGTACATACAGGAGTAAAATCAGCAGGATGTGAAAATATAATTGCCCATCTTAATATAATAATACATTTATTCATATGCTTTTTTATACAATAATGTACGAATTTCCTATCCAATCGTGTATTTGAAAATTTCCATGTGTAGTTTTAGCATAAAAATTAGGGAATGTTGATCCTAAAAATAGAGGCATCATTCAATCACTCTATCCTTATAATCTAATACAATAAACAATTTTAATTATTTCATGCGCGCGTCATGAAATAATCCTTTTTTACAATATGCACGTGAAAGTTACATGAATATAATTTGTCTAGTTTTTCATTAAAAGTATCAATCTATCTATATTAACATATTTTTATTTAATATTCATTTTGTATATATACTAAATATTAATTTTCACATTCCAATGTTATAAAATAGATAAATCTATATGATAATTTATCGATCAATGATATTCATCTTAAAATATATATGTATAAAAATTCAAAATATTATTTATCATGATAAAATTGAATATTTATTTATTATTTAAATTAATAATGATTAAGAAATACAAAAATTCGTATGTAATCTTTTTTCTACCTTAGTTAACATTATTTTATAATAATAATAATAAAATCCATTCGAATTATAAAATTTAAGACTATTAAAACTAAATAGATGACATTTAATTATTATTTTACACAAACAATACCTAAATTCTATGTTTATAAGAACTTTTTGTATTTTTTTATAACATATATATCCAAAATATGCTAATTGTCATGATCAAGATACTGAATATAAATAATATTTAATGAATAATTTTAAAAAATAAAACTATTTTTATATTTACTGTCAAATTATTATGGTAATATCTTTAACAACACAGTGTAACAATAGAGTCATGTGATATTTTAAAGCAATCATTTTATCAGTTTTAATTTTACATTATCTTTATTTTAATCCTGTTTTTAGACTATATTTTCTCGTGATGAATTAATAATATAAAATGTAGACATTTATACAAATATTCTTCTCAACATCACTGACAATAAAATAATCACGTGACTATTCTCATAACCATACAACATATCGCCTCTATATACATCCAACATATATGAATATGATAAAGTGACACCAGAATCAATAGTTATACTTGGTATATATATAAAAATAAAAGCCATAAAAAGTGTCACATTTTCTTAAAATATAAAACTACGCTACATTGATTATATTTTCTTATAATATGTTTTTAATAACCGAAGGAACCTTTATTTATGTAGCAAAATAGCTATCATTTAATATTGTACACATACCATTAACGTCTAATCAAATAGATATTTATAATAAATATATACTTTTTTGAATCTAACATATTATTTAATAACAAGTTAATTAATCATGTTTAAAAGGAAATACAATCTTGAGTGATAGACATGATCTACCGATATAATCATTTCACCATTTTTAAGCAAATACACATGAAAATTAACACTCTTTTTTGTTATTTAGAAAACATTTCTTTTAAATTACTATCAATCTACAATAATAAAACATTTTCTAAAAGAATTGATGGATATACCATAGCAACGCTAGTGATTTTTTTACGATTCTGCGCAGATTAACACCTTAAAGTAAATGTGCTGAGAGTAACATGTTCTTTTATATATTTTAATAGATTATAAATTTTTAAGTATATTAACATGAATTTTTATACCTTTAAAGTTTATAATTTTCCTTTTTATTAGTTATATTGGTTTACTACCTAATATTCTTCCACTATTGATTTTATAAGACATGTTACTATTGATTTATCTTGTTAAAAATAATATTATGTGATTTCTTTATGTTAATTTAACACTAATATAATCTAAACACTACTAGCTCTTGGTAGAGAATAAATCATATAAAAATACCAAGGGAAACATTAAATATTCAATAAAAAAAAAGGTATGATAGATATTATTACTATGTGAAAAATATGAACAATTTATTTATAAACATTCATATAATATAATCATTCATATTTATTTATGTAGAAAACATTTTATATAAAATAGGCTGCACTTTACTCATATACAATAATATACATCTACTAACTAGAATGTAAAAAAACTAATGTCTTTTCAAAACGAGTATCCATGGAGATTTCAACAAAATTATTCACTATTACACTAGAGTATAAATTTTCTATATGAAATAAAAAATAATGAATATTATATTAGTAGACAGTTATAAATAAGTATTATTTAGTTCTAAAATACTATAGAATGTACTTGATATGATAACTACTCACATTTTAAGGCAACATTATAATAATGGTAAAAAAAGTAAGATTTAACCATTTATAGTCACTTAAAACTTTAATATAACAATTATAATTGTTTTTTTCACATTATTGTACAAGAAATTATATAAAAATAGTAATATATAACACATAATATTACTGATATCTAGAAAATTCAAAAAAAAAGCTTCGAGCATACGGTTATTAATCAATAATATAATTCAATACAATTTATATTGATAAACAAATCCATAGGATAAAAATAATATTATAAATAATTATGAAAGGTTATTATTGTTACAGTTAACTATAAATATGAACGTTAAATTAAGAAGCTATTGAAAATTTAAATAAAATTACGATAAAACCAATCACCATTAAAAGGATATATTTATACCATTTGTAACCATTATAAAATATTTATCATTAATCAAATAAATAATAGACTTTATTGATACATAAAAAGATGTTAATAACTATTTATGTACCATTATATATCACATTTAAAATAAATTTATTTTTTGAGCATTCAACCATCAAGTTTAGAATAAAAATGTCAAAGAATTAAACAATTAATTTATACGTTTCTATTCTCAAATGATATTACAGTTTTATAATATTTTTAGATGATTGTCGCTCTCGATTATCAATTAAGAAATACAAATCATACATCAAGTTAAAATTAATACATACTACATCAATAATTCTATAAAGTTTAAATATGAATCAAATAATGTATTTAAAACGAAAATAATATTAACTATCAAATACTATTGCCAATAAAAGTAACATGCCCTAGCACGTCTGTAGATTATCGTCCTGCGCATGCGCGTTGTGAATAATGATAGTAAAAACAATTTTTTAACATTAAAATGCAAGTATAAACATTTAATTTATCATAAATAATAATACTACCATTAGTTATTGGCATATGTATATAAAAATATGTTTTCAAAAGTTGACTATATAAATGAAATGTTTAGAAAAATGTTATTAGATTATATTCATTATACGATTGAGATATAATAATAAAATAAAATACTTTTAATGATTTTTAGTTTAAAAATAGAAATGTTAATCAAATAAGAAATATTTAAGGTTGTCACGTGACTTCAACTATAACTATTACTTGGTTTTTACTATGTTTGATGAAGATGAGCAACTAAAATCATTTTTTAATGTAAATAAATTATAATTCATCATATATTTTAGCTTAAAAATAGGATTCAGTAAAATGTATTACAAAACTTGTAAAGATGTCTAATCAGACAAGCACTAAACATTCAGATTTACTTTATATGGGCACATTTAAAGAATATGTAGACAATATAAATAATATTAATATAATTATACAAAAAAATATCAGAAATTTGTCTAAAAGCTTGGGATGTACAACAAAATGGCCAACTATTATGAAAAATACTGATTTCCACACAGAAGATTCTGATAAAGAACTAATAGAGACTATAATTGATGTTAATGATTATTTTTTTGAAAAAATTGTATATATATTTGTTTATATTATAATTAAATATATAACTATATATGTAAGGAAGGAGCATTAGAAGAGGTTATGAGAGGAAAATCAAACGGAGATGTATCCAATTTAATGGATAAATATAACTTAAAAAGTGGTTTAACTGATTCTAATGTAAAAATATATTTTTTTACATAATAAAAAAATTCCAGATATATACATTATTTTTTTTTAATGATACAATTGTTTAACATATAACTATCCATAGCTTTATAATATAATTTTGTAGATTATTAACTGCAAAAGTATATTAATGAGTGAATCATGTCATTCGAAACCACAAATATTGTGGAAAAAAAAGTTAACCAATGATTCTGAACCATATGAGCCATCACTTGAAGAAAAACCTAATGCTTTAATTCCTTTAGGAATGAGTATAATTATGATTATTATATGAATGGATATCATTTTAAATAGGCTTGGATGAACTATCTAAACTATGCAATGATATTAGTGTTATACAACATTATCCAAGGTATCAATAGTTTTATGTGTTATTTTTTACCTAAAATATTTTCCATTAGACATCCTTATGCCTATGAAATATATATGCATAAATATAATATTAATACTTTTAAAAAAAAACGCTCTCAAAAAATTGTAATTTTGTTTAGTGTATTTAAATAATAAAATTTTTTATTAATAGAAACCTATAAGACCATTTGAAGTAGATTATCATTATATAGAAACTATTGATCAGTTGCAGGATTTTTTAAATTTTTTCAAATCCTCAAATATCAAAGAAATTGCAGTTGATTTAGAAGTCTACACATTTTTAATGCTATTATTTTAATTATAGTTAACAATTTTAATATTCTAATGATACTTTATAGGCACATCAAAAGCGTTCTTATCTTGGTTTTGTGTGTCTAATGCAAATATCTACAAGAAAAGAAGATTTTATTATAGATACTATAGCATTACATGATCATCTTACCGTATTAAATGAGATATTTACAAATCCAACAATTTTAAAAGTATATTATGTTTTTTTTAATTGATTATAGATTTAAATTATTTTTTATTTTCCAATAATTTAAGCTATTATAAATATTAATTAAATAACAATTTTTTATTATTTTTATTTATTAAAAATTAGATATTTCATGGTGCTGAAAGCGATATTAAATGGCTTCAAAGAGATTTTAATATTTTTGTTGTCAATATGTTTGATACATTTATAGCTTCAAAAAAGTTATCTTTTCCAAAGAGAAATCTAGCTTATCTACTCAAACACTATTGTAATGTCGATACTGATAAGTCTTTTCAAAAAGCTGATTGGAGAATTCGGTATTTGTTTATTTTTATGCTAATATTTTACAATTATATTCTTCTTATAGCCCCTTAACTAAAGAAATGATTCGATATGCACGAATTGATACCCATTATTTGCATCATATTTATGATAAAATGATTGTGGAGCTTTTGAAATGTGATTGTACTGGTCAAATATTATTAAATGTACTCAATAATTCAAAGAATGTTGCCCTTAATGTTAGTTATATTTCATATATTGAAAAAAGTTTACATACAATTGTTTTTTGTTTAGATTTATGAAAAGCCTCCAACATCTGATGTTGCTTTTATAAAATTTAAAGAAAAACTTTCTCATAATATGACTTTTAATAGGGTACATACATCGCACATATATTTACAATGTATTTATTTTTAACTTGAAGATGCATTCTCTTGAACAACTTTTTCATTGGAGACAATCTATAGCTCAAAAACATGATGAAAGCCCAGAGTAAATAATATTTATCTATAAAATTAATATACATACACGTAATTAACTATTCATATGTTACTATTTTAGATATGTACTACCTCGTCATATGTTACTAGAATTGGCTAATAGATTACCAAAGTAATCTCATTTTCATATTTTTGTCTATTAACTCCATTGTTATAATTAATTCATTAATTGTGTGTGTGTGTATATAGAGATAAAGAGGGAATTTTTGCTATATGTTCTCCTTTACCACCACTTATTAACGAATATTTGGAAAATGTTTGTCATATTTTGAAATCAAATAATGAAGATGTGTCCAATAAAAACAATCAAACCATCAACCATTCACACATTAATAAAGATAAATCTAAAAGTTCAATGGCTAGCTGTATTTATTACATAATAATCATAAATAATAATTTGTATTGTATCTATAGATTTAAAAATTGATAATGATGGATTTATATCATCGTTTAAAATAGATCCAAGCTATTTATTTTCAAATCAATCTGAAATACATCCTATCTATGTCGATACATATAGTAGTGATTCATCATTGGCGCTAAAACGCATGGTATATTTATACAAATAGTGATTGCTTGTTTATTATTTTAATTAAATAGGAATTCAACTCTAAACTTTCCAATGATATTCATAATTCATTTGTTCATATATACACTTTGGTATGTGTATTATATAGAGTTGCAATTTTTTTTGACTATATTCAACTAGTATCATCAATCACTTTCAGAGAAAAAGAAAAAAAATGTATGATTTGTAAATATGATTCAATGGATAAGATTGATTGGTGTTGTAAGTAGATAACGAAACAATTCACCTAATGTATTTTAAAAATGATCACATTAATATAAATAAATACCTATCAAAATATGTTATATCTATTTAATATTCATGTTATAAATAATAAAAGTTTTTTATGGCGTATTTTAAGTGTATTCATTGCTATTTATAACAATAGAACATTTATATTTTGTCATGATACTACGTACTAAATAGTTTTATTAAAATACTTGTTGAATATATGAAAAATTGCCTCATGTTAACCATAATACTGTAATCAAATGGAAAAAATTTTGATGAATAATATTGCCTTTAGATTTTGAATAATTAATTAACTAGGTTACCTATAGCAACCATTATGTGCACACATTGTATTTTAATTGAAATAATGTGTTTTAATTGTACTACCATTATCATATAATTGGCTATAATTATTTTAATAATAGTCAATCATATCTAAATGATTTAAAAATTAATCACTCGTAAATAAACTAATGAATCATTTTATAGACAATTGTGAGCATGTTAATAGTGTACTGTGCATAATGATGTGAACTAATAATGCTTTGAAAAAAATAATATTTCTCAAGTTTTTAATGTTATTTTTTAATGAAACAATTAAATTAGATTTATTATGATCAAAATAAACACTTGTATGATACAAATTAAAGATGAATAATAGAATGATGATTAATAGCAATAATTTAAAAAACAACTAGACTATCTATGTTTATATTCTAGTAATAAAATAACATTCGCGTTATTTACAATTTAATTATAAAATATATTATTCTAATTACCGACGAAATAAAAAAAGACGTACATTAACGAAAAAATGTCTGGTGTCAAATAGGATTAACGTAAAGATTAATACAATGAATGACTATTGTTATTTTTCAAATCACACACTATTAGATTACTAAATTTATTATCTATTAATATAAATCAAATTTTTATTATCAAGTTTAGAAATAATATTTTAAAAAAATGAATGGAAAATAATATGAATAATTAAAATTTAACACAATTAATTTATATCATATGATGCTTACAATTTTTTAATAAATATCTTTGCTGTTATTTTATAAATAGCGGAAACCTTTGATAACAGTTTAACTTGCATAATTATATAATATTGTATTAATATTGGTTACCAATTATAAAATATAATAAAATAATATTATCTTAATGATGTATACACGTGTTAATTATCATAAAAAACTTAATTATTATCACATTTAATCACCTAAACGATTACCTTTTCACTTAAATTAAGCTGGTGTTCCATTTGACGCATAAACGTTATTTAGCAAATTTAACCGATATATTTTATTTGTAAGTATTAAATCTCAAAAGAATTATAAATAGATTTAAAAAATATGATTTTATTAGTAAATTTTTTTTTTGAAAGATGGTTCATGTAAATTTAAAATCCGACCACTGCATAGATAACGCGAAAGCATTGCCGCATACTACGATTTGCAATACATCACAACCTTGTGTAATGTCTACAAGTAGTAACAACATGGGACAAAGCAATAAATCGGATAACAATATTATGGATATACTTTGTTGTTATCCTAAGCTGCGCCGAAAAAAAAAGCATCAAAAATCAAAAAAAGAAAGTAGCCCATGATAAAATCAATTTTACGTAGTAATTAATGTATTTAATAGAGTTGAAGAAAGAAAATTCAACTAAAAACATCAGTGAAATGGAATCAACATTACAACATAATAATAAAAAGAAGGAATTAATTACTAACCATACCACTACACCATGCGCATGTAATGAGAAACCTAGGGTACATAGTATTGGATACGTCCAGAAAATAGTTAATACCTATGAAAAAACTGTTAACAAACTAGAAAAGGTATTTATAAACTTTGTAACGATATGCTATTTTAATAAAAAAAACTCATATATAGAGTGATGTGTTTAATACCACCAGTAATAACAATATAACAGATTCTGCTCAGGAAACAATTACTTGTATATGGATTATTTAAATTAACTAATAGTAAATAAAATATATTATAAGCTAAAGAAAAAGTTCAAGAAAATCAGCAATCTGATAAATTGTGTGATAACACTTCTACCTCCACTAAAAAGTCATCCAACGATATTATACATTGCTTAAGATTACATGAAACGCTCATAAAAGAAGTTATTATTATAGTTAAACATCATTATTTTTTTTTATTTTTCATTATAGATTAATAAATTAAATAAGAATGAGTTACAATATGGTAAAAGTAGTAGTAGTGGTAGTGATTCAACCAATGAACATATCAACCTTCCAACAAAGCCTCAACCTGTCAAAGATGTCCACACTTTGCATAAACCACGACAAATTATTAATAAAAATAGATTTTACATTAGACACAATGTAGCTACTAAAATCATACATCAATAGTTATAATAAAGCTGTTCACAATAATATTATTATTATAGGTTAACAATTGTTATGCAGAGAAACCAATTATTACAACTGAAAAACAACATATTGATCAAGAATCATGCGATGTTTCTTTACTTGATGATAGCAAAAGCTATAGTAGCTCAAAGTATAAAAGTTTTAGCGAACAATCGCATATAAAATCTGAAAATGACTGGAAAAAATCAGAATTATCGCCTACAAGCAGCATTTCACATAAAGATAGTGATGATAGAGAGAATAAAATTTCACTAGATGAAAGTGTAGTCGAACATCTAGAAAAAGGCAAACCAGTAGATGTTAAAAAAATTAAACGAACTGAGGCACCTATTATTATTCATTGTCCTTATTCATTGAACAGACAGAATGATCGCCATCGATACCAAACATATCCAAGGAAAAGCAAAAGTAAAAATTGCCAAATTCATGAAGAAAAGGAATGTAATGACATATTATTTGTGGAAGAGAATGAAACCAAAATAAACCCAACTAAAGGATTAACTTTTACACAATCTGAATCGACGTAATCTCTTAATGCGGTCTACTATGCTGAGCATGTATAACACTATTAAATTATTTGATCTCAACTATTTAGGCATTCACAACCTCCAGTATTTTATTATTGTACAGATACCAAAAGATGGGTATTAAAATGTGCAGATGGAAAATATGAAATTCCATATACATTCTTTTACAACTCCATATCACCACCACTTCTTGTTCGAACGGATACAGTTTATGCTGTTGGCTATTTTCCACATGATTTGAATGATAGTAACATCCATAACTGCCTCTTTCGATCTACACGGGACTATCAAGGTATTCCAACGCTTATAAAAGAACGTATGGAAAAATTTCCTCGAAAAAAAAAGGTTACTGATGACGCAGATAATGAATCTGATGATAAACCTGAAGAGGTGCTAGACAATAGCAATTTTGGATTTGAACACGATAAGTTCACATCTAAACTAAATGTTCTTCCTCGTTAAACCAGCAATTTTGCAGTATAGTAAGTTTTTTCAATAATTAATTTATTTTTGTAATCCTAATGCAAAAACTAACATCAATTAAACACATCTTCAATCAGTTTACACACAAAAAATTTCTCTATTAAATTATAGTCAAATATTATTGAAAAATTTTACTATTGATCATATATATTGTTACCATTTTATTTTTGTGCATGTTGTTTATACTTTTATTATACCATTATTTACTCCCTATTATCAATTAATAATAATATTTGGCTACATTTTACATAAATTTACTTAAAAATTTTGTTTTAACTCATTGCAGACTTATTATTATAAAAACACTTTTTTAGCAAATATAAAATATACATTAACAAATAGCTCTATTGTAATTGATGATTCCAGATCCAACACATGAAAAGTAAAATCTATTAGTATGATAATTCAAGTCATTAGTTGATTCAGCTGCCGTTTGACAATCTGCTTCATTAAGGGTGCTATCATTCATCTTTAAATCTACAATATACTTAACTTTATTACAAGTAATTTCGTCATACCTTTAAGAGTCACTGGAGTATTTCTTATGAGTTCAATTTTAAACACAACACCCAAAAATAATTCAATATGTTTTAAAAACTGTACACTATATAGTTTTATTAAATTTTGTGCATGGTATCAATTCTTTATATATATAAAATTACATACGTATATGTATTAGGTTGGTAGAGTATAACCTTGGAAACATGAGCAGGACACAATGACATATACAGTAGCATGAAATGTTGCTGGGATATGTCAATTGATGTTTGCTAAATAATATACCATTAAAATAGAATATCTATCCAACTGTTATATCATTTTACATAATATATATTGTTAAGCAGTTCATAAGCAGCTTTTCGAGCTACTTCCTCTGGAGTAATAACATTAGTTTCATCAGAAGAAATTTTTATTTTTGGAACTGAACTTGCTTCCGATGTAATAGTTACACCGGTAGTAGTTTCAGCAACAAGAACAACTGAAAATCCAGGAGAACTAGTTGCACTTAAATTTTTACAATGATCTTGAATGATAAAAATATCATGAACATAATTCATTAGAATAGACTTTGCTTCATCAATAATACGACCACTCATAGCAGCAGACACTCTCATTGATATAGCAATACCACGAATACGTTTAACAAAACCAATATCATCAACTTTTATAGGTTTTAATTGTTTAATAACTGGGCATCTAAATTTAATTATACCCCCACCCGAAGGTGCAGCAGCTCTTTTAATAATATCAAATTGGACTTCATCTTCCACACCAAAACGCTTAAGAGTTGATAACACACAATACTTTAATTTATCTACTGAAGGATCTTCATAACCATTAGTTATTCCATTGAGTGTTAATTCTAATGGTTTTTTCATTAGTGGTAAAATCCATATAATACATTCAAGATAATAGCCAATATCACGGGCATTATTGCAATTGTGTGTCACTCTTCCACCTATTAATGTACCTGGTTTGAAATAAAGACATGAACCTACAATAATTAGTTTATATCAAATCCAATACACTAATAATTACCATCTTCATTAATTTCTATTGTTGATCCATTCATTAATTTATCTAGTAAGCCAAGAAGATTCGATTCATAATCAGTTATTCCACAAGGACTCATACCACGTCTTATATCTCGAATGTATATTGGTCTTTGAGTCACTATAGATAATGATAATCTCTGTCTTATACATCCAACTCCATTAAATTTAATTATATTAATTGTATCATCTGTCGACACTCCCATCTCTTTAAAGTGTTACAACAGTTCACGCTAATAGTTCACAAGTACGCATGCGTAAATATCATTCTATAAATGTGCTTCCGTCCATAAAGTCCTATTCAAATAACTACGTATATATATTTTTGAGATTCTAATGTAACAACAATAGCATTTCTATATATTTAAATAGTTAATATATAAAAATTTAAAGGATTTAAAAATATTTTTGAAATTACATGATACCACCCTCTGTTAGTTAAGTGAATGATGTGATAAAATGTATTAGGTTAAGATTGATACATTTGATATAAAGATTATAATGTTTAAAGAATATTTTTAATAAAAAAATTAAGAATTTTTGCATTCTCTATAAATCATATTAATATTTTTTTGCTAAAAGTAGACAATTTGCCTCCATTATTAGTAGGAAAATGACCATTTTGCTATAATTATATATTCTCCAGTCACAGAACACACGATACAAGCTCATTACACATGAATTCATACTATGTTGGGTTACACAATCCTGGCAATTACCACAGTGTTCTTGCTTACTCACAGAATAAGGTATTGAAACCATAGAACCAGTAGTCTAACTAAAATAGAATTTTATGTTAAAACTAGCTTGTTATGAGAAAGATTTTATAATCATTGATATTCTACACACAATAAACGTGCTTAATACTATGATAAATATAGTTTCTAAATTTATAATAGATTGATAGAACGTTAAAACAATCATACATTGCCATTTTAATCATTATATAGTAATAATAAACTAAGGATAAAATCTCTTGGCACTTTATTAATAGTATAAGAATGTAATATAAATTATTCTACGTTAAATGAAACCAATGATTAATAACACATTACCAATGGAAAAGTAAAAATATTCATACGTTTTTTCACTAGGATAAGAAATCTTTTTATGTATCCTAAAGTGAGTCTATTTAAATCTAAAGCATAATTTTAAGATTAAAGTCAATATTTCCACTCATAATAATATCTTTAGAATCGTCAATGTATTTCCTAAAAGTAGCAAAATTTACTATTCAAAAAAAATATCATAGTATATTAAATTAGATGTAGGTAGTAATTTAAAAAAAATGTGTGAATTGTCTAATGAAAAGGAAATAAATTAATTCATTTAAACTATAGATATCCATAATTTAAATAATAATAATCAACTAATATTAATAAAGTTTTGTGTTTTCGTTTGAATTAAATTCAAATATTTAAAATATGTAGAGAGAATTAATTACAACTAACTATTGAAGTTGTCCCATCCAAATATAAATCCTTGTCTGTATTAACTTATCCGATAAGTAACGAGCCTTCTTATTCATGATTGTTGTCAGAATAGCTTGTCCCATAGTGCCCTATAACACATTTTAAAAATATTCATTTTTATTATAAAAGATTTATATATATTATTTTAATATGTTTTTATATTTAACTTATACAATAAAAGTTTATTATACATAATATTAATTATGTATTTACAGTTTTTTTTCAATATTTCATTCAAGTGTCATTCACATGAGAATTTTAATAAGGGATAGTTGTATGGTTATGGTGCTAATATTATATTTATACATGAAATTTATTAGATATTGATCGAGAATAGTATTACAAAATGGTATACATGATATAATCAAGTAGATTGTAGATTCAAAGTACTGTTAACTGTTCATTCAATTCAAATTTCATTATAATAGCAACTAAAGTTAAAATTAGAATTAACTTTATATATCCATCATATTGTATGTAGTTTAATAATATCAAAAAAAAGTGGTTGTAATGTCTATCAAGGGTTTGTTTTTATTGAGTAGTGATATATTGCCTAGATATTAATAACGATAAGTACGACTCTATTAGAGATTACACATAGGAAATGCTCTTAAGTAAATACTGAATACTTATTCGTTATAGGATAAGATCAATTGAATAACATATGCCATTATATTGTCTAAAAGTGATTTTATCACAATAGTAGATAATTGAATAATAATTAAGACATCTGAGTAGTAGTTTATTCATATAAATTCACTATAATAAATTGTTAAATTAAAATGGAACCACAAAAGATATCAAAATATGATGAAATTTATAGGCATGTAATTATTAGTAATATTTATTTACCTATCAATAGATTTGTGATTGTAAATTTTGTAGTTGAATCCAAATAATGAACCTCAAATCTCAAGGCATATAGTACGATATTTTCTTATGCTATCAGGTTTGCCAGAGGAAGTACTTTTACAAGTAAACTGAACATAGTTTAGATAATGCTCTACTATTAAAAAATATTTAAAAATTTTATGATTTTATTATAATAGATATGGAATGAAGCTAAAATTACAAAAGACATTCAATTTCTTAATAAAAATGTATAATATAATAAACTAGACAAAATTTATTTTTAATATTAATTTTGTATTAGGTAATAATGGAACTATTTGAGAGAATAAGTGTAAAACAAGCTTCACTAGTAAGCAATAAAGAAGTAAACAATATTATGCTACCATACTTTAATGTATTTCAATATATAATGTAAATTACTGAGTAATATATTCACTAATAGTTGCCTTCAATACAGATGGAATCTGAATTTCAACCAACAGTAAATATTATTATATAAATAAATTTATTTTAGCTTAAAATGAAATATTTTTTTAATTATATTAAAAAAAAATATCATTAAGTTTATATATTAATTTATATAGGATGAATTTTTGAAAAAATATAGTGACGATTTTAAAAATTTTGGTCCAGTAGATGGTATGATAAGTAGTGACAAAATTACCAAATATTTTATATCATTTGGAATTGGACAGAAAGCTCTTAGTTTAGTATTGAATTTATACTAGATATAAATTTAATTTATAAATAAACAATTAGATTTGGTCATACATTGATGCTGATTCTGATGGATACATTGATGAGATGGAATTTATTGCAGTAATTGACACTATTTTTATTATAAGAAATAATTATCATATTATAAAATTAATATTTCTAATAGTAGGAAAAATGTCTATAAGAAATTTTAAAATATAGTCAATGTTAATATCTATAAATGAATTCTCGTATAATATAGATTTCTTACTTATTTGCTATCACTTAACTAATAAGTATTTGGTGTAAATATTTTGGTTATCAGTGAGCATTTAAAAGAAAAAATAAAATAAAAATTATACTTTTTTTAAACTATACTAAATTAAAAATTTTGTTAAAGATTGCCAAATATCTTTCTTCATCTTATCTAATTTGATAAGTACTATAGAAAAATAACTTTTATGATTTTTAAAGCTTTTTAAAATAAAAATATTGAAAAAAAATGATTTAAGTTTTTTTTCATTAATTAACACCTATATTTATATGAAAAATCACTTTTAATACACACAATAATGTTTACATACTAACTAATTAGATGATACTTGTAAGGTAAAATATAATATAAACAATAAAATTGTATACTTTGCATCAAACGGCTACTATTGCTATCCATGGTTTTAATATAATATTTAAAAATGTTTGTCTTTATAATATTTTGTGGGTAATTTTTTGTTGTTGATATTACTACCTACATTAACCATCATATTAATATAATTATATTCTAATGTTAAAAAATTGTTAGTACTGTAACCAATGCGTTCATTCAAAACATACTTCATATTTATATAGTAAGCCACTATAATTTTGATATTCAGCTAGAATGGTGTCATAACGCTGCCATTATTTTAAGTAATCTACTTAAATTAACAACTTAATTGCTATAATTTATAATTGTTGTCACGATAATTAAGTAAATTTAATACTTTATACTCTTATGTTATGTAAAAAATCAACATGATACTTTAAAACCTTACAAGTGTGTTAATAAAAATATTAATATTATGATTTTTCTTTTTTTAACATTTAATATCTTATCTTAAAGAATATCTATATAAATCCATAATACTACTTAATATTATTTATATTATTAATTCAATTAAAATCATCCATGCATAAAATTTAATTTCGTATATTTTTTTAAAAAAAAATATACAATATAAGTTTTAACTATGTATCGTATCATATTTATGTAAAAAATTTTTTTCTTTTAAATTTATACCAATTTATATTGTAATAATCATGCATTTGCTAAATTTTCTACAAAATCTATCTTAAGTTAGCATGAACAATTAGTTTGTTACCATAGCAATCGTGCGAATTAACATTCATATAATTATCTTATAAACATAAAATTTGGAGGTTTTTTTCACTTACTCTAGGGGTCAATATTATTGAATAAATTAAAAAATAAACAAAATTTTCCAAAATTTTTACCAACATGCCTAATTAGAATGATTAGACTTGGTCCAAATCAACCACCTCGTGACTTATCCAAAGAAGTGGTTTCAAACATGAGTACCTTTATTTTTAAACTTCATTGTTTGGCACTAAAGCTAAAAAATATTAAGCATTAGTGTTTTTTAATTACATATATGTGTTTCATCATATTATTCTGTATAGATAATAACAATCTCAGTCGATATAGCAGATCTGTAGCATCATTAAATTCTGTCAATTCTATTGATAAATCAGCGATCATACTCAATCATATTCCTAGCAATGAAATAAACTATACTGTACATTAAAGGATTGGTAATGTAGCATCTATTTTTATTAACTTTATTAAGGAAATAAGCATGGATCCAATAAAAATGCAAAAACTCTTCAATGAACTCGACAAGACACGTGAAAATTTATTGTCATGTAATTCTAAAAATAATTTCTTCTAATAATAGCATTTAAAATTAAATAAACAACTTTTTTTAAAGCTAAAACTTACTTAAAGATATTTTTTGGGTTTATGTTATAATTTATTGATTCACATTCAAGATATAGTTTTTTGTTTTTATTAATTCTTATATTGATATTAATACATTTATTCAATAAAGTATTGTGTAATGTTTATAATGAATCATATTATTTTATAAAAAGTCTATTATTATTTATCATATCGTCAAATAATAATTTCTCTATAACATTAACAATGAAAGGTTAGATCACATCTAGGTTACTATTTTTGCTTTCTCAAAATAATGCCAATTATTGTTTTTTTTATTGCTAATATGTAAAAAATACTTTTATTTTTCAAATTTATTCATATGTTTAATTTAAAAAAATAAATAGTGGATGTTATTAAAAGTGTACTACATAACACCAACCTTACTAATGATATCCTTGCAAAAATATGGTAAAAATATCGTCATTTAATTAATAAAATTTAATTCATTCTAAAAAGGGATTCATGTGGAATAAGTAATGTTACAAAGGTTAATTTCGAATGCTTTGCAAAAATTATAAAAATGATAAGTTTCTACAAAATGCAAGCCATAAATGTAATAAACTTTTTATTTAATATTAAAATAATTCGAGAAATTTGTTGTAAATCACTCTAATTAAGGTTTCTTCACAATCACTTAATCAAGTGTCTCAATCTTATAATATTTATTCTAATAAGCCTCAATCGATTCCTCAGTAATTATTTTTTTATCGAATTCATTTACTATTATCAATGGTAGTAGTCTTAATGCATTCACTCAATCACAATCAGAAAACACAATAAATATATGCAACAAAATACCTCCAGCTAATCATACAGTATATTTCTATTAATAATATTGATATTATTCTGTGTGATAGAATAATAATAATATGGTACCAAATATTTCTGCTATTAGCCATGCTGTTTCTGAAGTGGTTCATAAATGTGCAATTGAACAATCAAACAAACTTCTTCAAAATGTATATTAACGTTTCTTACATTTAATTTATGTAAAAATGTATGTAACTTTTGTTTTAGTTTGAAATAAACTTTAAAAATTTTAACGAATGCCATCAAAAAGATATAGAAAAAATTTTAGATAAAGTAACTTATTTTTTATATAAAATAATAATTGATACTAAATTGCAATTTATATTTAGTAAATTCTACATTATAAAAGTTAAATTTTAAATATTCTAGTAGTTTTTTATTTTTTATATCATTCAATAAAATATTTATTTACATTTTTAATGGATTATGTCATAGTAAATATAGTAATAATTGTCACATTTTTATCAAATTGTCATAAAAGAATCTATGATCGTTTTTGTAATTTAATTTAAGAATCATTTCAAGTAAAATAAACATTACTGTTTATTTTTTTTAAATAGATTACTCCTCTCAACAATCTTATTGAAACCAATGCAACTGCTATAGATCAATGTCAAAAAAATGTTACAAGCATTACTCAAGATGTATGTCTATTAAAATCGTCTATTGAATCACTCAAAAAAGAAGTAAATATTTTATATATGAAACAATAAATAAACATTTACTTTTTCAGCATTCTAGCCTATTATCTTTGGTGAAAGATATGAAAGAAAGTACTCAAATCAATTTACGAAATCTCTCTGAAAAAATTATGAGTAAATATAACAAACTTGTTCTTTATTATATTTTTAATTTAAATATATTCATCAATAGGTCTTACTAATATTGTGGTAAAGGATACAACTAAAAGTAACAATCAAAATCATCAATCTAAAATGATTAATAGTTATACAGCATCTTTGTTATATTTATGTTCAATCTTTTCAATTAATTTAAAACTATCATTATATTTTAGGATAGAATTATGTTGTATTTTATATCTAAATCATATTTTTTTAAATGTAGTGGTGTCAAGCACTATGTCAACTGGAAGCGACCCACTAAAAAGTTTATCCAACTTTAATGCTTCTTCTAATAGCAATAATAATTCAATGAATACTTTTGGTAAAGTTTCACGGCAAAACACTATTGAAAAGAATAAAAATAGTATTCTTTTGTTATAAAACATTAAAATGATATTCTATTTTGTAGCTAACATTGGAATATTAGATGAGAGTATAGTTTTAACTATATTTATACATGTTTTGCTTAATTTAAGTGTTTTATTATAGAAAATTCACCGATGATAAGTGATTTTAATGCTATGAAAATTGGTACAGCTGGCAATCCATCAAACAAAGAAGCAAATTTGTTTGATAGCAACACATTTTCTATCCAGAATAAAACTAAACCATCCAATTCAAGTGCTGTTAGTTTAAATGGTATAGATTTGTGTGGCACGTTTTCACACTATAATAAATTTTAAATATAGATTTCCAATCAGTTGAAAATAATGCAAAAACCAACACACTCTCTTTTACAAACAGTCAAACAAAAACTGTAGATGAATTAAATGATCCATTTGGAAGTTATTATTATATATTTTATTATTATTAATGATATCATTTTAGAAGTTGAACCAGCTTTTGGTGATCTCTTCTCACAACCTACTACTCTTGGAGACCCTTTTAGTACTGCTAGTAATAGTACTATATTTTCACCTTTTGGAACCAATAAAGATGATCAAAATTTAACCAACACTATCAATAACAATATAAATATCAATCATCATCATCTCTTTTCAAATACAGATCCATTCAATTTAGCTGAATCTAACAATCCATTTCCGGATGACCAAAAACAACATGAAAAAACAGCTGATTTACAATTTTCAAATCAACATATATTTCCAATAAATAATGAATCATATATTGATCCATTTAAAACCTCTAATACTTTTAATGATGATGGTGGTGGTGGTGGTGGATTTAATAATGATTTTATTAATAAAAAGTCTGAATTTGTATTTGACGATCCATTTGGTGATATACAATACAACTCCAATAGTAATAATCAACAGAATGTTTTTGAAAGCATTCCCACTAATACTAAAGTTAGTAATATGACTGGTAATCCATCTTTAAACCAAAATGAAGATCAGTTTGGTTGTTTAGCAAAAGATGTCATCTCATCATCAGATAATGCTAAAAACATGGCTGATCTTTCTGGTGATAGTGAAAATACCACTACCAAATCTACTAAAACCAAAAAAAAAGCATCTATTTTTAAAATGTCTAATAGTAAAAAGAAAAAATCCGTAAACAATGATAAATAAGTATCTTTTTACTTTTTATTATTGTGTATCAATCAGGCATATTTGAAGGTGGTGTACTACGTATTTTCATATCTACTAAATTATATTATTTTCAATATATTTTCTATTATTCTGAAATTATTTCAATATACACATTAATTATCATATATTTGGTATTTTATAGCGCTTTTAAATTTACCTTATTTATTCAATTTTTATTTTCTGTTAGATATAACTATGTGAACTAGTAATAAAACATATCAATCTTCAAATTATGTAATACATTGAAAAAAACATAAATTTTAATAATTATGCTTTTTAATTACTTCATTCTAAACTCTTTTAGAAATTTTTAATTTATTTATCTATTTATAGTATATCAATGCAAACTGTCAAAGTATATGATCAGCATTTCATAGTTTATGTTAGTTACTACTAATTTACACTATCTATCAATATTAATTAATAGTTTTATTTTCTAGCTACTTTTTACATATATAAATGTTTTAATAGCCTTATGTATGTAGACTATTATTGTGATCAATTTTTTCCTACTTATTGAATTGTATTAAAACTTTTTTTAAAAAATAATAGAAATTTTATTATAATGTAGTATAGCTCTATGAAAACCGTCATATTGAATAGTATTTATAAAAAAATAAGGTTAAATTGAATCATAATTTGCTTTTAGATTACCTTTTGTCCAGTATTATGTTATAAAAAATAAACTTTTTAATTTTTTCTTAAATTAAGCCATTTTAATTGATTGACTGGTTAAATTGATTTAATTATAAAGTATTAGATGTTGATCATTAATATTGTTTACAACTTTATGATGATCATTAAAACAAGTTTTTTCTATTTAAATATTTGAATAGTTAAAAAGTTTTTTAATGTTTCAAATATTTTCAATTCAAAAATTGGGTTTTTTTATAATTAAGCATGATATTAACATTGTGACTCAATATAAAATTGTTACGGAAATTAACGATTTTTTAAATTTTTAAACTACGCTTGCGCTCCACCCATGCATGTACTAATCATTGTACTGCGCACGATTTTATCTAATTGAATATAAATGAATCCCGGACATTTTGTTAATTATGCAAAATTATCAAATTTACTAAAGTCTAGACTTTTAGAATGCACTAAAGTTATCTATTCATTTTATTTTTTATAATGGTGTTATTTCATTAACATTTATGTATAGTCTCGTGTAAATTACTCCACAATATCAAATGTGGTTGTAAATGCTCCGTTTGTTGGAAAAAAGGCTCCAGAATTTGAATGTAGTGCACTTATGCCTAATGGGAAAGAAAAAAATATAAGTCTTAAACATTATAAAGGTTTTAAAAATAAAAATACATGTATTATGAGTCTAACAGTGTATTTAAGGAAAATATGTAGTTCTATTCTTTTATCCACTTGATTTGTATTATATATTTGTGAAATCATATGTTAATATTTATATATATTTTAATTTACAATTTTAGTACATTTGTATGTCCAACTGAAATCATAGCATTCAGTGACAATATTAACAAATTTGAAGAACTTGATTGTGCTGTTATTGGTGCATCGTGTGACTCATATTTTTCTCATCATGCTTGGTAATTTTGACTATATATTTTTTTCAATAATAGTACCTTATATATTAGGTCAAATATTGATAGAAAATCTGGTGGAATTGGTAAAGTTGAAATACCTATTTTAGCAGACAAGAATATGATTGTTGCAAAAAAATACAATGTACTTATTGAAGAAAAAGGATTTCCACATAGGTTAATACTACTACTACTAAATACATTATAACTATTACATTTTTGTTTTAATTTTAATTCTAGGGGTCTTTTTATAATAGATAATGATGGAATTTTACGACACATATCAATTAACGATACAGGAGTAGGTAGAAATGTTGATGAAGTTTTGAGAATTGTACAAGCGTTTAAATACTCAGACAAATATGGTGAAGGTTGGTTTATTATATTAAAACATGTTTAATGATTAAATTATTAGTTTGTCCTGCTAATTGGACTCCTAATACAGATGCTATCGATCCTGAAAAAGCAACTGATTTTTTTTCATCTAAATACAGTTAAGTATTCTTTATTTCAATTAAATAT
>JRUX01000210.1:0-10771 GCA_001407235.2 Kudoa iwatai | reverse complement strand
AAAAGATTTAGCTTATCGTAAAAGTGCGGTTAATTCTTAATTAGTTTCTATAGAAATGATATTATTCTCGTAATAGCTTGTTAATTAGTCGCTTAAACGAGTGTATTATATTTTAAAAAAGACGAACGATATTTTTAGACTCTTAAAACAATAAGTTTTACAGTAATGAATTATGCTTTATATTAACATGATACATTAGAAACAATGAATGGGATTTGTGCTTAGAATAGTAAAAAAAATGTTCATATAAAATACAAATGTTTGATGTTAAAAATAATGTAATAATGAACTCAATCTTTTCACTGATATTTTAAATAGTAATTTTAATATGTTATTAGTTATTTTATTAAAGTAAAATTAAGCAGAAAATTTAAAAAAAAAATGTTAACTATGGTAACAAATTATTGTGTACTTGGTCACGTGATGCAAATATAACTAAATTTTGCATCAAATTTTGTTTAATTTTATTAAGGTAAGTTTAAAAATAAGTTACTTTTTTTAAGCCAACTTAAAGCATTATTTTTATTAGATGCACTACAAAGGGAAGTTCTTGAAGATGATGCTTTTGCACCATATGATGTTGATGCAGCTTTTCTTTCTAAAACAACAATATTAAGTTTATGAAACAGATTACTGAAAGTTTAAAATGAATTACTTTGTCCAGAAAAGCCATCTTCTTCCAACAAACTGTCAACATCAAATAAAGTACAATTTACATTAGAATTAAAATTTGCTAACTAAATAAAAACATAATCAAGAGCCATAATCACAATATATTTTTATTATATGCAAATGTTAATCAGCATTATAATATACACTATCCATTTTGGAAATGTTTGCTAAAACTTCAAAAAGATCATCATCATTATCAATACCATTACCTAGAGATAAAAAAATAATATTTTATAATATATAGAAACAAATTTATTGATAAAAGAATTACTTTTTGTCTTCATTCGTCCACCTATTATCTCAATAGAGACTAAATTCTTCTATAAGCTATTTATACGTAATTGAATAGAATCAAGCCATAATACTCATTAGTTGCGATATAACTGTGCCCTCCTACATAATATACTAGAGTAGTTTATAATTTTAGTAGGCTTTATTATTGTTAATTAATTTTATATCAATCATATAACTATTTTACTATAAAATAATAGTAAAAAAATAACTAATAAACTATTAATCCTATTTACAAATGATGAACTTTAATAATTCATAACGGTTGTAGAGTGTAATAAAATTATAAACAAATCAGATTAACTGTAAGTATTAACATTTTGGCTTAATTTATTCATATACCACTACTACTACTATATGTAGTAACTATATTGTAGATGAGTATAATTATACAAAATAAAACATCAGTTACATTTATCAATGTAAATATTAGCACACTTATTTTAGCCATAAAAATCACTATTCATAAACATATAGTGATATTTTATTTTAATTAGAAATTTTAATTCCCACCATCACCACCCTTCGTCAATTAATTTTTAGAATATATCCGATTAAATGCGGTTAAAACCTTCGTTTTTTAATAATAATAGTGTTATGTGCGCGCGCATTGCGATTAATTTTCTATCATTTTTATTAATTAGTTAGATATTTTTTATGGATAGTAATGAGCGACATTAATTTTGATAATCAATTTTCTTGGTTAAGCACATCTATAACTGAAAGTACCAATAATAGGGTAATTTTATTGTTTAAACTATTTTCCATATATAAATAACTAACAGTGAGTTTCTACTGAGATAATTTAGGTGGATAAGGATGAAGAAAAAGAAAATAATCTTTTATTTAGTACTAGTGCCACTCTTTTTAAAAGAATACCAACTAATATCAAGTTTGTTTTCACTTGATAATCATATATAAATAACTAACATAAAATTTACATAAATAATGTATTTAGACTCAACAATAAAATATTAGCATTTTATGCATATAAAAATATGCTAATATTAGCTTTATCAAATGGTTACATTAATATTTATGATGCTAAAGCAGTTGATAATATAGTTATGATTGAAAGTAAGCTACTAACTAATAAATATCTCTATCTTGTTGAAATTATTGTTATTATTATATTTTTACATTAAGGTATTGATTTATTGTTGGATAATGACAGCATATATAAAATATTTGTTGATCAAAATTATAATCTAATGTTGGTATCATTAAAATCAAAGAAAAGTATTCTTTTCAATTTAACAAACATGAAATTTTATAATATACCACATTTGAATGTATCTATGATATTGTTTATTATATAAAAAGATTATACATTTTAAATGACTATTTAAGGGTTATATGATAACATCGTTTGCATGGATGAAACAATTTTGGTCAAATAATGATCAAGGAAATACGATTCTTTTTGGTACTGATAAAGGTAAGAATGAATGATTAACTTTATTAATCATAAACTATTTTAGTCATCATATTTTTATTTAATACTATAGAAATTATTAGATCATTGTTTAAATAATTTCTCATATTATATTAATTGTATATCTATTAAACAAATGCTATAATAAAAGAATAGTTGGCAATCAATACAAATTTATTTAAATAAATTTTAACATATAACTAGCATTATTTATCTTTTTTAATGTTATAGGTGTAATATATGAAACTACTGTTAGAGCAGGTTATGATGAATATGTTTTGAAAAATAAAAAATCTATTAATGAAGATAAGCCTATCCTTAAACAGGTATATTATTATAATTATAAAATAAATTACATTATTTTTTAGCTTTTTAAAGTTGATGATAAAATTTTTATTCAAATAAAATCAATTTTTCTTAATCTATTAAGTATAAGAAAGCGTATTGTACATTGTGTAATGATTACTCCCAAGTATTTATATATTTATTTTTCAATCTTTTTTTTATTAAAATCTTTATTTTTTTAAGTTTTAATAATTTAATTATTGTTTTAACTTTTATTAATTCATTAAAATAAAATAAAGACGTCTTTATCAATTTATTGGTACTATTAACAATGTTCCATCATCAAGTGTATCGATACTGACCCCTTTATTTGATAATTTTGATATAAAACCAAATTTTATCGAGTTTCCTAATGACTCGAATACAGGAGATATTGAAATTATCTATGACAGTAGAAAAATGCCATTAAAATTTATATGGAATATTGGTACGTCAAAATATCTTTAATTTGCCTTTTACTTTTTATCAATTGTTAATTTTTTATAGGTTCTAAAATAATGTATGGCTAC
The DNA here is from genome assembly GCA_001407235.2 of Kudoa iwatai. Taxonomy (NCBI): domain Eukaryota; kingdom Metazoa; phylum Cnidaria; class Myxozoa; order Multivalvulida; family Kudoidae; genus Kudoa; species Kudoa iwatai. Next base: position 7,519 of record JRUX01000210.1, on the reverse strand, counting down.
TTTAATTTGGATACAGAAAATCTAAAAGCTAATGCTGTTATAACACATATATTACCGTAAATTTTGTTTCGTTTGCTATTTCACACATATAAATATTCATATATGTAAGACTTCCTAATGATTGTAATGATAAAATTTTGTCAGCCATTCCAACTAACTACCATTGTGTTGTTGTATACCCTTTAAGGTAAGTCAAATTTTATGAAATTATGAGTTTAAAATTAAAATGAGCTTTAATTATATAAAATTCACTATATTAAAGTGTTATTAACTTACAAATTGTGGTTTTTCTATTAATTAAATCATAAAATATAAATAAAAACTTGTTTTGATTATTTAATAAATAAATTATACTTATATTTCAATTCTATTAGCATCATTTTATGTGTTTTATAAGACTGTATTTGAAAAAATTTAATGTAAATATTTTTTTAATCAAAACATCTATTATCATATGAATGAATATGTTTTATTATTGGGCTATAATGTTTTAGGTATTAATTATTTTTATACATTACAATATGTTTTTTTAATTAATATGGAATTATTCAGTGTATATTATTTTATTATTAAGACTAATTGCATTCAGTCTCATAAATATGTCCATTGTAACCGATGAAACTCTTGGCACCTATGTAATTATTAAAAAAATATTTATTTATCCATACATGTCATTTATTTTAAAAAATATATTAGCATGGCCAATCTATTGGTATTTTTAAAGATTCAGAAACAAACAGATGCTGGTATATTACAGAATATCGTATATTCTACTGCAATACTGAGAATGAAGATGAGTAATTTTTGACTACTTATATAAATCTCTTTTTTCATTGTATTTAAATATTAATATTATAATTTTTTTTAAATTTCATAAAATTAATTTTTAGCTATATTTTATGCACTTATAATATAGTCATTTTAAAAATGAATAAATATAATTTTTGTTTTTGTTATTAAAACTGTGAGCCTTTTAAAATATTCTTTATATATGTGAGTGAGTTGTTGAATTTTTAATTCATTTATTTTTTTATTAATTAGTAACGTATGGAAGACATATATGAATGAAGGAATGTTTATTGAAGCTAGAAAACACTGTAAAGTGATCTCTTAATATTGATGTAGTATTCTTAAACTACTTAACCTTTTATTAGGACAATGCTCAAAGTTTAAAAGCTGTTAACAAATGTGAAGCAGATTGGAATTTCAACAATAAAAAGTGGTTTATTATAATATGTTAATTGTATGGTGAATTATCCTTTTGTAGTTACATGGAAGCTGCTAAATTGTATGCAATAGAACGAGAATTTTTTGAAGAAGCATCGCTTAAACTTTTATCACTTGATGATTCCGAACCACTCATATTTTATTTAAATCAACTCCTTGCTAAGCTCAGTCCTAATGTATTTTCTTCTTTATGTAAAAACTAAAAATTTACTGTAATAATCATTAACTATTCAGTAATAGATTTATTTATATTTTATTATTTTATATAAAAATAAATTGGAAAGAATAATTATATAATTTTATGATTCTAACGATAATTAAAGTCTTATGTAATTTTTGACAACATTTATTAGCAGATTAGCTATAAAATTTATATTTTCTGCTTAAAGTCATTAAATAATGCCATGTCATTAAGAATATATCAATGGTAGTAAACTAGCCAACTTTAAATGTATAAGTTAGTTATTCGTATATGTAATTATTTTATATTTTAACCATATATATGTTTTATTCATTCTAAAAATATGCTCCTAATGATTATTTATCTAGATAATTCTATATAAAATATTGTTATTTTAGGATCAAACACAGATGGCATTGGTTCTAAATTGGCTTTTTAGAATCCAACTTAATATTCTAGTTGAAAATAGTGCAGATTCAAACTTTGAGCAAATCAAGTCACGTGTCTATGATTATATTTATTCATTGCTGTCAAATGAAAGTTATATGGTATATTTATATGATCTTGATTAGCATGTTGTTATTCCATGTTATAACGTTCTTTAAGAATTGTGTCAAACAATATAGCACATTATTCTATCAAATATTTCAGCAATATACCGATCATGAATTGATTGTAACATTGGCCGACAAACTAAATGACTATAGCTATGTGTTATCGTATTTTATTGATATTGATGATTACACATCTGCCATAGATATTATTAGAAATTATGTAATTTAACTTAAAAATATTTTTTAACTTCTCTTTTATTATATAGAGAAATCCTCAAATGATATATCAATATTCGAGTCGAATTATAAGATATCATCCTAGAGATATGGTTGATATTTGGATTGATATGGGAAATTTACTAGACCCTCGAAAAATTTTAGATACTATAAAATATTTTAATTGCTCAAAATATTGTAATATTGTAAGTATTATTAATATTATATTCCTAAAAATTATTAAATTTATAAATAAAATTGTTATACATTTTAAGGTATTACTTATAAAAGTATTGTTTTTTATTATTGAAATTAAAGCTAATAATCTATTAATAGTTTTATTTTGTTTAAATAATTATTTTGTCACATCATTGTACTATTTTTTTAAGAATATAGTTTTAAATGGTTTATTAAAAAAAGGAAATAATATAAATAGTCTAATACGTTGATTTTATACGATTAACAAGTTAAAATATATTTTTTATCAATTTTAGATGAAAGAGATTGTACGATATATTGAATTTTGTATTGAATCACTAAAATGTGTGGATAAAGTCGTTCATAATCATCTCATAACTCTCTATTGTTCTCTAAAAGATTACAATTCCCTTTTAAAACATATTATATCAAGTATTTCTATTGATGGCACTGAAACTGTAATTTACTTACTAACATTTTTGCAATAAAATTGTATAAAAAAAAATAACAATGGTTTTATATGCTATTTTATATAATTGACAAAATTTTTAAATCATATTTTATAATAAAACTAATCAGATCTTTATATAATATATCCATTTATTAGTTTTAATTGTATATGCTTTCTACGTATTATTTTAAATAAAATAAATTTCTTAATTGAATTATATTATTCTACTTATTTTATTGTAATTTATTGAGTAATTTTTATTACTGTTTTTCATTAAATAACAATCATTTTTATTTTAATTATGGCTTAGTTAAGTTGCTTTAAAATGTTAGTGATTGTATTATAAATATAAATAATATATCCATGTTTTAATTTTACATTAAAAAAATATATATGTTTAAATCAATCACTATGTATTAAGCCTTTTTTTCAACAAAAATAAATTTTTAATGTATAAATATTTGCAATAATTAAAAATAAACCATTTACATAGCTAATATCATACAAATTGATTATTATTATTATTTAATATATTTAATTAGATTCCATGTTATGATTTGCAGTTTGCTTTACGGTTGTGTAATAGTCATCATCAATCTAAATGTTGTGTGTATATATTGTCAGTAATGAATCTCTATGATGAAGCTGTTGATTTGGCTTTAAAAGTAAATTTTTAATTAAATATGAACACACTTTTAAAAATTATAATGATTAATTTTATTTAAAATTGCCATTTTTCATATTATAAATATATTTAACACTTTTAAGATTAATGAAATTGAACTTGCTAAACAAATAGCAAAAAAACCAGAGGATGATGATTTAAAGAAAAAGTTGTGGCTAAAAATAGCTGAAATAGCTCTCTCACAAAGCAAAGATATTACAATGTATATAAGTCAATAACCAAGTTATTATTTAAAAATGCACCTTTTTTTTAATTAAATTATATTTTAAAAAAGTAATTTTTGTTACTTTTATTGATTTTTTAATAACATGAAATGTGTTTATGTCAACTTTATTTGAATATATATATATGCATTTTTAGTTGTATATCTTGTTTTGTATTAATAATTTGATAAAAAAATAATATTAGTAATTATTTTCATATAAAATTGTCTTAAGATTCCATTAGATATTTGTCTAGCCTACTTCATATTAATTAATATGATTTAAAAAAAAATTATACAATTTTTTATATTTAAAATGTAATATATTTACGTTTATAAATGGCATAAATTTTATAAAAATATTAAACTAAGCTATTTTAAAATTTTTCTAAGTCATTATACATATAAATATGTATAGAATAACAGTTTTTTTTTTGAAGTATCTTAATTTTTAATATTATGTTGTCATTATCATGGTTACGATTAAATTAATTATCCATTATATAGGATATTTAATATAATATAAAATGTTTATTTAGAAGTATGGAATTTTTAAAAGAAAGTAAACTATTAAAAATTGAAGATATATTACAATTTTTTGATGATTTTACATATATTGATCAATTTCGAGTAATAATACTTCTTTTAAATAGATAAAATGGCTACATTATTAGCTTTTTGAAGTCATATCATTATACTAATCAATTTTTGTTATATTTTAGGATGCTATTTGTGATTCTTTGGAAGATTATAACAAAGAAATTGATACACTTACTAAACAAATGGGTGTATATGTTAAATATATTCTATTATAATTCAATTTATTCTACTGTAGAATTATATGAATATGTCAAATCAATTAAAATTTTTTTCACAAAATCTCAAAAAAAGGTAATATTTTTTTTTAAAACAAATCCCTTTACATTAATAAATTACCATCATATATATTTTATTATCTAGGCATATTATTATTAGTATAAATCATACATGCTGTAGTTGTAATAATATTCTATTGATAAAACCATTCTATGCTTTTCCATGTACTCATGCCTATCATCAAGATTGTTTTATAAAAAAAGTAAATTATTTGTTATTTCACTATTATCAACTACTATACAATATATAGTATTATGGATTGGCAGATGAAAAAAATAGGTATTTCATTTTTCAAATAGTTGTGATATTATTATATTTGTTGATATTAAGAATGATCCTTAAAAAATTATTGAATCGTTTATTTTCAAAAACAACATCAATTTACGATGATTCGATATCACCCACTACTACATCAAATATAACTCCAAAAGATAAAGGAAGTAGAAATTCCACTATCAATATGATAGTAAATATTAATTAGATTATTTCATTTGTATATACTACTTTCTATTATATATATATATTTAGAATGAAGAGTATGTTAATTAATATATTCAATTAAATGTTGTTATTGTGTATGTGATCTATTTAGGACATTTGATGATTTACTTTTAAAATTTTACCATATATTTATTGATGATAAAAATAATAATACAAAGTTTAAAAATCCTACAAAAAATGTTGTCAATTATCAACAATCCAAGCTAGTATATATATATATATATTTATGTTTCATGATTACTATATATTTATTGTATATTGATTTAATAGGATTTTGATAATGATATAGCAAAACAATGTCTTATGTGTGGAGAAATTACTGTTGAAATGATTGATTTACCACTTTTACGAGAAAAATCTATAATGGATGTCAATTAAATAATAAATATAGCAGTTTTATCGCTTATTTTTTTTTATTTTAACCCTAATACTAGTTAATATAATTATTTTGAGTTATATATTCAATTATTGTTATGCTTTTCTAAATATATATATATAAAAATCGTAAAGAATTATGGTACTAAAAACATTACCTCATTCATTATATCTAATAAAATATTGCTATTAAACTTTTATGATACATAATTTAATTTTTTATAAATACATATAACTTTAGCAACTTTATATCCTATAATACGATACCATTTTAATTATATTTCTAACTTTATTCTTGCATGCATACATTTATTAAAGGTAAATTAACGTTTAAATGGTAGAAAATAAAGTTTATTTATAATAATAATAATTTTATTTTTAGTTATAACTTTTATATTTCATTTAGGATATCAAATATAATTATTAACTAATATTTTACAATCAATATATATTTTAAATATTATTAATATCAATTGTGTAATGAGTAGCTTTATATAAAGGCAATTTATAACACAAAACACTAAAGAGTAGAATCAAATCTATCCCCTTTTAGTTCCTCTAATGTTTTATCTGTAGATTTTGGTTTAGATTTAAATGCATCTCTCAATTTATTAACAAATACATTTAATTTTTTTCTTTGTTTAGCTAAAAATAAATATTAACAATATACTATTATTAATATAATAAACCTTTAGTAAAAACATTTAAATATCCAGATCCAACACTAAAAAAATATACATCATATATAAGTAATTTATTATTATATTTACTAGGTATTGTTATCAAAAGTTTTAATATCGATTAAAGTAGTTTCTTCATCAAGTGTATTAATTTTGCTAGGATTAATGGTTCGACATTTTAACCAATCATTAGAACTACCTATTTATTATATCTTATAAAATATATAATTCATAATAAATCAACCTTCAGACATAGGCTCATAATTGTTAGTGTCATACTTGTCTATATAGAAAGAAGTGAATATTAAAATATAAATAATTAAAATACTTTTTAAATTTTGTTTAATTTTATAATCTTCTAAAATTTTTTTCATATCTGGCTCATCGTTCTATAAATTTATATATATATATAATTGATATTATATACATCTTTTTTTTCCTCTTTGATACTATGTTTTATTTTTATTTCACTCAATTTTGATTTGAGAAGTTTTTTTATTGAAATACTCTTCATATTTCTTTTGATAGAATTTTCTGATAAATTATAGTACGATATTTTATAATTTAAAAGTGAGTATCATACCATGAAAACTGCTATCTTTTATATCCAAATGATCATTCTTTAAATTACAATCTACTATAATCTCTTTTATATGTATATAATAATGTAGCATTTCTTACATGTTTTAGATAATTGTAAACATTTTTTTTCATTATTCATTTTATAATCTATTGTAAGAGGTGATTCATTTATAGGATCATCCTAATGTATATATATATGACAAATTGTTATTAAATAATATTCTAATTTTTAAAAATTAAAATATAACCTATTTAAGTCAATGGTAGTAGCAAATATTGAAATATTGATTTTTTAAAAGTAAATATAACTTAAATGATCCTTATTTAATCAACATTTTATTAAAAAATAATAATAATATGTATAATTTTACTATTATGTATTATTAAATCAAAAATATAGCTCATTTAATTTTAAAATAATATAATATCATCAATATGGAGCATATTTTAATAGAAAATAAAATAATTCCACATCAAATATGATAATAACGACTACCGAAAAAATTAAAGCTATATATTTAATGTTTAAACATAATAATTTCCAGGATTTTATTGATTGATATATATTATTAAGCATAATCTGTATATTATTTATTAACAAGTAGCATTAAATATTCAAATAATTTTATATAAAAAATCGCCATTTAAAAAAAATGTTTTCTATTATTTCATTAAAAAAACTGATAAAATATTGTTTTTTATTTTCTACATTAAAATATATATCTATAAACAAATATTCTAATTTTATAATTATAAAAATAATAATCACAGTTATTATTAAATAAAATATA
>JRUX01000209.1:0-11643 GCA_001407235.2 Kudoa iwatai | reverse complement strand
AAAGGTTTTTAGTTGATATTGTGAATTAATAATAAGCTATAAAAGCATAATGTATTAAAACTCGTAAAAATAAATGATATTTGCTACAAATTTGACATCGATGTCTTCATTCAACATCAATAGAAACATGATAAGGGATACTTAAGCGAGAAAATTCTTAAACTATAATAAAAAATATTTCTTATAAAACATTATAATATAGCACAAATTTATCCAATATTCTCAGCTCATTTCTATGTAATGTCAATAATACTAAACTATCTTTTATAGAATTTATCACTATAATGGAATAAAATTAACTGTTTAAGATATCAAATATGCACTAAATTTGGTATTATTTATAATGTAATAAATAAAATGATAAATATGTAAAGAAATTTTGGTCCATTCACTATGTTCTCCAAAAAACGACAACAATCGGTATGTTAACTTTAACGAAGTAAACCGATAACGGATAACACTATCTGTACAGCTTGTAATTTTGTTTCTCTGTGCCTTTAATGATATATTGTTTGAAACATCACTTTAATAAATTAGATATTTTGAAATTATGTAAAATAAATGGAATAAGACAATTAAATTCAGTCAAAATGATTGATATTTCTTCTAAGCTACCAACAGTACGAGAAGCCGTTGCAGAGGGCATTGTTAAGGTGCCTATGATTGTTATGAATAAAATTAAGGATGGTGAACTTTTAAAGGGTGATGTAATACAGATATCAAAAATTGCTGGTATAATGGGTGCTAAAAATACTTCTAACATATTACCACTTTGCCACAATATAAAGCTGTCGCATGTAGAAATTGATATTATTCCAAATTATGCCAACTCGTGCATATATGTGAAAGCTTTTGTAAAGTCATCGAAAGAAAAAACAGGAGTTGAAATGGAAGCATTAACATCTGTATGTACTGCAGCATTGAACATATATGATATGTGTAAATATCTCTCACATGAAATAAAAATTACTGATATTATTTTGCTAAAAAAAATAGGCGGTAAGTGTGATTTTATAAAAAAAGACTAAAAAAATATTAATTTAATACAATATTTAAAAAAATTGTATTAAATTATATTTTATTCACTTTGTATCCTATGGATTTCGATAGTTAATATTCATGGAGATTTTTTGGCCTATTACTGAAAAGGTTATTTTTGCCTTTAAAATCACGTGCTATATTTTTTAATTAAGCATAACACTTTTCAGCAAGTTTTATCTAAAAATGTTATAAGAACATATAATTTGTCTCAAAAGCTTTTAATGTTATATATTCAGCATCAATATAATTAGTTTCTTTTATAAGTATGTAGTTAAATTAATGTGTGACGTACAATTTTCCTCAATTATTGCTAAAGTTGGTTTATCAATTAACAACTCGGTGGGAATTGTCAGACCAATTTCTCCTCATAAAATAAAGGGAAGCGCGCGCATCTACTAATAGTAAAAGTTGAGTGCGTGTCGTCCTTCTAAAAATATAAAAAACTTAAAAAATTTCTTAAAAACTATACACATTTATTGGAAGCGAATGTTGACGAATAAAAGGGCATTACATACCTTATAAAAGTCACTAAGAACCTTCATTTTATGATATTTATAAAGCTTTTAATCAAAAAAGAGCATTCAAAGGTTCATTTTTAAGAGTAAAGAAACTTTTCTATATGTATGTAAGGTTATTAAGCTTAAAATAATGGATCAGGTGATGCATCTGCTCAAAAACTTACGTCCTTACAGTAAAAAAAACATTAAGATTATTATAATATCGTTATTTATCTATTTTATAATAATAGTTGAGCTTTAAGTAGAAATGAAATAGATTATTGATTTTGTACAATGTTATTTGTAATGGTCTTAAGCATATATAATAATAATATCCTATGCATTAGAGTACGACGTTTATTAATGAGTGTTAATGATCATTTTTTTCCAGAATTATACTTGAAACATGAGACATCTAGTTTATTTCAAAATTAAAACAATAATTAATTGAATGGTGTAAATTTTGTATATTAAAATTAATAAAAATCATTTAATAATTAATAAGAAATTAGATATAGAGAGTGGCTTTATATTCTAATGCGCAGTATTAAAGCTCCACTCATAATATCCTAGTGATGTATGAGTTAAAAATTAATTTTTAAATAATTTTCTCTCATAGCATATTTTATTAATAATGAATCAAAGTAATAAGATTAAAACAATAATTTTATATTAACTATATCATATATTATCTGAAAATACAATCGAACCATACATCAATATGAAAATATAGTTTATGCCTGCTTCTGATTCGATCAACACAACAATAAAGTTTCATATCTTACTATATGCTTAAATTAAAATAAATTATCTAATCTAATAGGATATTACTTTACCATCTGCAGTTTCTTCATAAACTGCTACATTTTTAATTGTAGATGAATCTAACACGCATGCGTCAACACACTTGAATATAATATCAACGTGTTATCAATCTGACATGTACTAATGATAGTGTATCAAAAATGTTAGATACTATTATCTCACTAGATTTAAAATTCATTAAAAGAATTAAAATGATAAAAAATTGTATAGCTTTTTTATATGGGATAAATAGTGATGTTGAATCCGTGCTTAAAGTCTACCTAATTTTTATTACTGACTTTGTGTTATATTAAATTAAAAATATTAAAATCAAGATAAAAACCATTAAGTAGAGCAGCAATTATTTCTGAAGTAGCTTCGGATACAATTGGTCGTAAATACCTACGCATTTTAGGATTATGTACGATGTTAATATTAAACAGCGGCAAGTATGCCACCTTGATTAATATGATAAGTTTAGTAGTTTTATTTGATAAAAATGATATTATGAATATAAAAAATTCATATTATATTTAAATTTGTAACATTTCATTGACTCATTAGTGATAATTTGCATGAATACTAGCAGCTAATAATTTCCGAATTTAAATTACTGCGCAAGCGTGTTTATGATAAGTAGGGTTAGCAATGTATGGTGTTAGAGATACATTTTATTGTCTATCAGCGATAGTTATTCCTTTATCAGCATTAAAATTAGTATCTGTTTCTTTTTTTAATTTATAAATAATTCATTCTAGGGTTTGAACTTTTATTTCAAAGATGATACATTATGGCCGATAAATGGTCCCATAGACCAAAATAATGAACATATGAGGCAAAAACTATCAAAAGTGAAAAAAATTTCTAAATTTGTTCTTGATAAATAACATTCATAATATGATATTGAGTGAATTATGCTTAATGGTAATTTTTTTTAAATATTTTTCTGCTAAGTATAAAAGACAATGATTGTGTATGGCTGTTTTTATCAATAAATTATAAGGAATCTTACTAAAATTTTATACTATAATCTTGAAATAAAACAGTTCTTAATTTTAACCTCATTATTCATATAATAGATCTTTAAATTTTTAGTATAATTTTCATAAGTATTATTTATTTATGTATTTTTTTGGTATTTGATAAAATAATTATATACATATAAAAGATTTAGGAGACTAAATATAAACTTTAGCTTAATCATGATATATATATATCAATAAGAATATTAAAATTATTATTAAAATAGTTAAAAACAATATATTAACTAACGTGATTTTATTAAAGATAGAAAACTTTTGAATTACTGATATATAGTTATCAGAAAGTACTAGTTATTTTTTTTTCATACATTCTATCAACCCATATTAATTACTCTATATATTATCATTGAAATATGTTAAACAAATTTATTTTTTAATTTAATTATAGTTTTTTTTTAAATTATGAAGGTTCTAGCACAAATTTACCATATATAGTCATAAAGTTGAAGATATTTTGCTTTAATGTAATAGATAATGAAACTCTATTAATAACTTCCATCACTTAAATTAAGTTTTAATTATTAAATTGTAGAATATAAATTTAGATAGCGTAGGAACTGCCTAAGTGAATAAATTTGAGAATTTATTGATATCTATTGAAACTTGATTTATTTTATAGCTTTACGCAATCTTTTTACCTGATAAAATATTTAAAATTATTCTTTTAAAAATTACATTTTGACATTTAAAAATGCAATCAGACTATAAAATATGAAATTCATTAATTTAAAGCGTATTTTTAATATGATAATTCTATTAACATAGTGTAGATATTGCTAACAAAGTTTTTAATGATTTTTCCCGCAATTTATTCAAATAAAAATTAGGCTTTAAATACATATCAAAATGTCAATTTTTTAAATTTAGGAGATTTTATTACACTTTTTTTTTGGATTGTAATAATTTTTAATTAAATACAAATGGTGGATGGTTGTGTTTTATACACTTTTCTTTTAATAGAGTCAGTTTATTCAAGAAAAGCTATTTGTTAAATGTTTTTATGAAATCCATGGTGATACTATCTGTTACAAGTTAAGGAAACAGTATGAACATTATATATATATATCAAATTGATTAAATGTGAAAATGTATATTTTTAATATAACATTTAAAAATGTCAAAGTGTAGATTTTTTTTAAGTAAAGCTATTTAATTAATTTGTTTATACGTGTATTTTAACTTATGGTAATGTTCATCTAGATCTGAAAAGAAATTCTTTATGTTTTTTAATATTATTTTGAAAATGTAGCTTTTATAATCACATATTTTTGATATTATTAACAATAAATGCTTTTTTGTAAATTAATTATGAAATATAACATATTTTATTGCAATTTATGTAATAATATGCAATTTTAACAGAAAATTTCACCTTAAAACTCCTTAAAATACGATTTGAAAGTTTCAATGATTTTTTAATAGTTTCTTTGCACGTAATAAATAAAATTATTATTGAATAGCATAATGTCTGGTAGAATAGACCCTATCCATTCAACATACCAATAGTTTAATAATAGCTTATATAAAATTAGTTCTTTGTTATTACTCAAATCGTCATGCTATATACCTCAATACATACATATTAGATATGATTGTATAATAAACTACGCAATAATTAGTCATTCTAAAATTTTGGCTGTCTACATTGAGGTAATACTGTTCAGATTAAATAGATGCGCGAGTTGAAATAGACCTAAAACACAATAAATAACCTTTCATTCTATTTCAACTTAATATTTGAATATTTGGCTAGTAATTTGAGACCACAGCAAAAAATAACGTGAAATGATTTGTACTATTATTAATTTTTTTAGGACCAAAGTGTAGCGTGGTGCGTATTAATTACAAAGATCATAGTGACCGGTAGGCGAATGGTGCAAAATTGCTCAAGTATTCAACATCACTAAACATCTTAATTGCATCATAAAATAATCTATTTTTTTCTAGAAAAATAATGTCGAGTCTAAAATATTTTTTAAAGCCAAACACCTATCTAAATTATTCTATAAAAAAGTAAAACCAAATTAAAATAAAGTGTTTAAAATGATAATGATATTTTAAAGATTTCAATCATTTAACAGATATTTAACAACTTCGTCTATATTTTACAATAAATTAAAAAGTAAAAATTTATAAATGAAAAAATTTTACACATTTTTTTTAGTAGAGAATAATTATTATAACGTTGGTTCATTGATTGAAGGATACAGACTAGAAAAGGTACATTATTTTTTGAAATAAATATATAAGCATAGCTAATGAGTCAAAAATTAATTTATATTACTATAATACACTTAAATAGCCATAAGATATATACTATTAGAAAATTCAGTTATATTATATAAGCATAATCATATAAAAAGGTGAATTTATTTGTATATCAATATAAAAATACATACGATATTTTATTATGAAATGAATTAATATTAGATTAGACTTGTATTGTAGATAAACTTAATATATGATATTTTTAACCTCTTAAGGAATTTAAAAAACTTATTTTTATATATTTTATGAGAGTATTTTGTACATATATTTAGATTACTCCTGTAGATGAGTTGAATTTGATTGCATTTGAACTAAATCATGAAAAAACTGGTACCTATCACATACATATCGCAGCAGATGATCCGAATAACGCATTTAGGTATTAAAAAATTAAGTTTTAATTATTTTATATCGAATATAGCGTATCTTTTAAAACTCCAGTAAATGATGATACAGGAGTAGCACATATTTTAGAGCATATGGTACTTTGTGGTTCAAAAAATTATCCTGTACATGATCCATTTTTTAAAATGTCACTTCGTTCTGTATCAACATTTATGAATGCAATGACATGTAAAAAATAATTTCATAACAATATATTTTAATATTAATTTTAAAAGTTCCTGACCATACCACATATCCATTTTCTTCAGTTAACAAAAAAGATTATAAAAATTTACTTTCTGTATACTTAGACTGTGTATTTAATCCATGCTTAAGAAAATCAGATTTCTTGTATTTTTTACAATTTCTAGTGAAAATATATTATTCATTTTCTAGACAAGAAGCATGGCGATTAGAACATGAAGATATTAATAATTTGAATTCTCCTCTTATTTTTAAGGGTGTAGTCTTTAATGAAATGAAAGGAGCATTAGTATTTTATCATATTCAAAAAAGTTGGTTCATGCTAATAATTGTTTCTAGAATACTCAAAGTTCTGTACAAGATTTGGAATATACAAAAAATCTTTTACCAACGTCATATTATTCAAATTCTGGTGGGAATCCTCTTAATATTGTTGAATTGACAGTACTATATTTTATATCATATCATGACATCACTAGATACACTAATATAGCATGAAAAATTAATAAAATTTCACAAAACATTTTATACTCCATCGAATTCATTGTAAATTTATTAAATTTATGTAAAAATATTTTTTATAATAATAGATTTATTACATATGGAGATATACCAATGAGAGAACATTTAAGTGATATTAATAATATATTGCTTAATTTGGAACATTTAAAAAGCTGTGATGGTAAAAAAATAGTTTTACCTACTGAAAAATTATGGGATTTACCAGTATTAGCTCATTATATGATTGCAATTTGTTTTATGAATTAAATAGCGTAAAGCTAAAGCTATCATTCCATATGATCCTCTTCTTTCTGCTAATAAACAGTCAATTTTTATGATGGGATTTTTGTTTAAAACGTATGATTTTATTAATAATTTCAATATATACTATATACATAGGGAAAACTATAATCGAGATATTTTTCTATTGTCAGTACTTTCTCAGCTATTGCTGAATGGCCCCAATTCACCATTTTATAAAAACTTACTTTGTAAAAATATCGGTTCAGACTATTGTGATAATGTTGGGTATTTGATTTTTATATGCTTTAAATTAAACACATAATGTATTAGACTCAGTACATACACAAAAGATCCTACATTTGCTATAGGCTTAAAGGGTATTAATGGTGATGATGCACTAAACATAGAAAATATCATTATTTCCACTCTAGAAAACACAGCAAAGTACTTTTATAAGATTTCAAAAACTATATAATAAGCATTTTATAGAAATGGATTTAGTGAAAAACATATTTTGGGTGTTATTAAAGAAATTGAGTTATCCATTAAACATATTGGATCAACTACAGGAATAAATTATGCTACTGTAATGTTACAATATAATAAAAATTGCTATTTTTATTGTTGGATTAAAAAATTAAAAATATTTAAAGCTTATAACTATTTTTTTTTGATTTATATTAAATAAATATATTCAAAAATATATTGTATTTAATTGTTTTAACACTGCATATTATTCTTTTAAAATCAAATATTAACCTGTAGATTATTGTAGCATGTTAAAATTTTCATTATACTATGGATAATTTAAATTCATTATTTAAATTAATATTGATGACTAATAGTTTAAATTTTATTTTTAATTTGGAATAAAAATTGTATAGGTTTTTAGATTATTTATTTATTTTTTATCTTTTTAAAATTTTATGTTATTATTATTATGTTGTAATAATCATTTCTTGAATTATGCGACTTTAATAATGAATATAAAGGGAATTCCAACAAGGTGGGCACATGATTACAATCCTAGTGATGGATTATTAGTGAAAGATCATCTTGAATATATCTATCAACACTATAAAGATGGTATTTTTGAAGAACTAATAGAAAATTATTTTCTTAAGAATAATCATAGACTATCCCTTTCTTTAAATCCAGATGTAACTATTAACAATTGATAATAAAACTTTACCTAATTTTGTTGTATATATCAATTTATTAGATTAAATTTTCTGAAAAACTTAAAAACGAAGAAATAGCTTTGTTAAACAGATTTATTATTAATTCAGCATCAAATGATAGTATGATTAACGGTGAAAAAATTATTGATGAACCTGATCTTGTTGATAAAATTCTTCCAAAAATTACAATTAATGGTACAATACTTTAATTTAAATTCTGTTTATTATTATATTTATTTACTATATTCTTCATAATTTTAAAATGCTATTATTTATAATTTTTTTTAGATTTAACTGATTCGATTCCTCATTATATTGCTGAGCACAATATAATAGGTGATGAAACACCCTTACAGACTTCTTGTCAACCTACTAATGGTCTAGCTTATATTCGAATTAATATCAATGCAAATAGTCTGCCATCTTCTTTACAACCTTACTTACCTTTATTTTCTCACATAATTACACAGTAATTATATGATATTTGAATTGTTTTACATAATATTTCTTTAGAATTGGCGCTAATGAATTGACCCATGAAGAAATATCTGAATTGATATCATTAAATTCATCACCATATAGTGCTAATCCTGTGACAAGAGTTAGTTTGACTAATGCAGATGAATATGATAGAGTGAATTATAATATTAACAAATACTATTCAAATAACGATACACTTTAGGGTCTTATTTTATCATCCTACTGTACCTACAATAACACTGTAAAAATGATGGAAATATGGAACCATATAATAAATAAGTATATTTATTAGCCATTTTTAAAAATTTTAATATATATATATAATAGACCCCATATTAAAAATGATGATCATATAAAAGTTTTAATTTCAGAATACATTGATAGCAAACTTTCATCTATAATAGACGATGGACATCAATATGCTATGCTAAGGGCTAATTCATATCTTTCCTCTCCATCTGAATATAAAGAATTAATAAGTGGTTTAAAACAAGCTGAATTTGTACAAAATTTATCCAGTCTTATCCATATTAATAAAGATGGTGCAATTGACTCAATTTGTGAAAAATTGTTACAAATAGCTTCCTATTTATTTGATAGGTCTAAATTTAGGTGAGTTATTAAATTAAAAATATCCTAATTTTAAATATGTTACATTAATTTTTATTTAACATTTAAAATATGGAATATAATATATAAAATTATGTATGTTTTTCTATTTAAAATAATTAAAAAGTTACTTTTAAGCAATGGTTGGATACTGGTTTATTTATAACAATGTATTAATATTTATTTTATGCAATATATGTCTACATTTTTAAGTATTTTTCTAAGTATTGGACATTTTATATAGATAGAGCTATTTTTATAAACTCATACGCCAGTTATCTAAAAAATACATTTGCCTTTATATAAATTTAATTATAAACGTTATAATATGAAAAATCTTACTGATTTTTAGCTGTTTTGTTGTGTGTGAAGATGATTACATGCCACAGCTTGTGTCAATTATGAATGGATTTATTTCAGATGTGCCATCCAACTTTTCAGACCCGTTCTCATCAAACAACGTATCAATTTTTTTTATTCATTTCTTAACGATTTTTTTAAGGATGCTACAAAAGAAATTATAAAAAAACATATGAATGAATTCATCTATATACCTTCTAGCGTGTATTACAATGCGTCATCATATAGAATACCTAATTTTCTTCATCCTGATTTTCCATAGTTAATTCAATTATATTAAACTTATCTTTACATTTTTATTAAGCTTTAAAGTTCTATCACTTCTACTTACCAATAAATTTCTTATTCCGAAAATAAGGTAGTTTTAAAGTATATTTTAAATTGATTTGGCTCTATCCTTTATGTAGAGAAATTGGAGGTGCTTATGGTGCTGGTGCTACTGCTTCTGATGGTTGTTTTAGCTTCTATTCTTACAGGTAATGTTTATTTATAATGTTTATTATGTTATTAATAACATTATTTAAATATATCGTATCTAAATACTAACATCTGTACATAAATAGAGATCCAAATATTGTTAGTACATTTGAGAACTTTAAAAATTCCATTGAATGGGTTATGACTGGTGATTATGATATAAAAGCATTAGATGAAGCTAAAGTGAAAGCAATTGGAGATGTAATTATATTATTGCGTAAGCAGTTATTTACTTAAATTGTATATAATAGATTTTAACGCCCATACCTCCTAGTAAACGAACCCTATCATTATTTAGACAAGGTATTACTCACCAGCACATAGTTAACTATCGTGATAAGATCCAATCATGTCAAAAAAATGATATTGAAAGAATCTCTGAAATGTAAAACACTATTTTATTAATATTACTAAATTAGTACACTATAGGTACTTGTGGGAACATAATGATCCAAAAAGTGGTAATTTATTACCTCTAATTAAGAGTAATGTTACTATTGGTGAAAATGTAAATGAAATTGAAATGAATCCATCATGGATTATTAATAAAAAATTAAGTGAACGACAAACACAATAGAAATTAATACACATGCATTTATTTCCATAAGATAATAAATTGCTCAAATAATTTCATGATATTATAAATTATACTTAGAATATATGATTAAAATAAACTACAACGTATGATTTAAAAAAATTTGTTAATATTTTTAAGCTTCTTTTTATATTAAATTTGTTTAAAATAAATAGATTATTCGTGAAAAAACTCACAGAATATTATTAAAAAACTTATTTATTATTTAATGAACTATTATATGGTAAAAAGACTTTTTATGTTGTATTTAACACTTATAACATTTACTTAATTTGGCTTTTTTTCGTATATTTTTCAAGCATTATCCGAAGAATTTGCTATGTTTTTAGATTAATTATATATACTGATGCAGAGTTATTGTTATTCCATTCGAATTCAATTCATTTGTTTTATTTGCACCCCCACTAATAATTTTATGCTCATGAAAGAGTACTTATAACTAATATTAAGAAAAATATATCTTATTCACTGAAAAATTACTGGGGAATACTTTTTAACATAAAATTAGGCTAGATTTTGCTTAATTTATGATATCTGATGATTCTGACCTTATGTGGGGATAAATCTATCCTTAGTATGTTAATTTTAAGGACAGATATAAAACATTATCATGAAAAATCGCCAAAAAGTTAAAATATATACAACTTTTGTTTATAGAATTAATTTTAACTAAAACATAATATTACATCTATCAGGTATTTTCATGAAGGTGAAAACAATCTAACGGTCTACAGAAATTCTCAACGGCTCAGTTTTAATTAATATCATTCAAAATTGGACAACCTTTTAACATTTAACTTACTTTTTATACAACAAAGTTAATATTAAACTGATAAAATAATAAAATAGAATGTATCTACTACTAGTAATGAAAAAAATTAGGCGTAAATCCACTATTTAAGCAGATAAGGAAAGTTTTTGAAACAGTAAGTCATGTAGAAACAATCTGATAAGTG
>JRUX01000208.1:0-13697 GCA_001407235.2 Kudoa iwatai | reverse complement strand
ATTACACCACTGTAAAACAATAAAAATCTATTACAATGTATTTAAGGTGATGTTTGGCAAATCATCTATAAATTTTCCACTTTGAAATAATGCATACAATAAAACAGCTTCAAAACAATTTTGAACAACGCCTTTTGATATCTTAAATAAAAAATGATTAGATGCATATTTTTTTAATAAAGTATACATTGTTATCATGACTTGTATTCATCACACATCTTTTTTTTATGACTGAACTAATATGTCCTATTATAGTAGAATAACCTATTAATTTATCTGGTAACATTTTTTTCATCATAAGTAATTTAATTTTTTCTAGAATAAGATACATTTAGTATGTTTAAATGATAGAAACCTTTTGAAATTAATGGAAGTGGTAAATTAGCCAAATTGCATCCTCTATTTTCTTTGCATAAATTACCATCAAATATTATAGATGTGATTCTAGCTACACATTTATTAGTATCAAATGCTCCCATAAATTTAATAGCATTTATTTTTGTTTTTTTAGATATACATTCAGACTGTAATGCAATTTTGTCAGCTAGATAAAACTTATTAGTTTGGATACACGGGTGATTGATAACATCTGATAGGTTGCCCTCTGATGCAATATGTTCCTTAATAAATTTTCAGAAGATAATTAAATGTTTACTATTTTATTATAATAAATTTTAGTAGAATAAGCATTTACTAAAATTGATAAAAATTAATTAAAATGCATTATAATACTAAAAAAACTATTATATCAGAGTTAACCAAACTTTTAAAATAGTCACTATATGTTTATACTTAATAAAAATAATCAAGAATCATAAAATTATATTTAAAAATTTAATAAAAATAACAATTACAACATTATCTACATTTTTTGACTAAATAAATAGATTATATTTATAATATTAAAATTTATAATATTCGTTGAAGTAAGTTATTAATAAGATTTAGCAATAAATAAATATATTTCATTATCTTAAATATGTCTGGTAAATTTTAAAATTGGTGTTATCTAGCATTTTCAAAATATAGATTGTTACAATATCTATCAGATGAAAATCTAATACAGCAGTATATTAATGGTAGGTTAAAGTTAATAATATAACAAAATTTAAATATTTTTATATATATTAAAAGTTATATTTTCTAATTTTTATATTATTCTAATAATAATTTTATTCCAATACGATACAAGAAAAAGCTTATTTTAATAATAGGTATCAGGCATATTTTTAGTGTCTAAATTTAAAATAGACTACTATTTTTACACATGAAAAAATATTAAATATATATATTAATATACTTTTGAAATGAAAACATTATTTAGAGAAAATTTATACAAGCTTTTAAACACTTTCATGTAACTATATCTTGTCTAAAATCTGCTTAAGCCTATTCTTAACCATTTATTCAAACAATTATAGCATTTTTATACTAATTATGGAGCTAAAAATCTGTATTCAATAGTTTTATTTATTTTTTTAAAAAAACAATATAATAACTTACATTTTACATAGAGTTTATTATACTCTATATAAGTAGCATTGACTTTTGAGAATATATTTCCAATTATTAATAACTAATTCAAATAATCTTGTATATATTAGATTTTATTTTATATCATTAAAAATTAAAAAAAAAATATAATTTTAAAATTATAAAAATCTTTTCATAATTTTTTTAAACCAAATTATAATAAATATGTAATTTATTGCAATAATATCATAGTAAAATAATACATTTATAAATTTAAACACAAATTTTACTTTTTTTATAATTATTAGCTTTTAAAAAAATATATTTAATTATAAATGTGATACGAAATAGTTTATATACTTATAAACTTTTGAAATATAAATATAATACTTTAATAAGCTGTTGATGAATGATTGGTACTAAATTTAGTACATGAAGGCAGTATAAATTGAGTGAAAACACTTTGTATATTTTATTTTTAAATTTAATGTGAGATACAAAGTTTTCGTCATAAACATTTGGTTCAGTTACCACAAAACTTATAGATATAACAGAATCAAAGACTTCCACTCGACTATCACTGTTCACAATCTAAAATTAAAAAAAATATACATATCATTATTTAAATTTAAAAATTACCATATTTTGTATGTCAAAATGGTCAAGAATATATCGATATAAAGAAGAAGTATGTAGATCTTCTTGTGCATAGTTATCAAATTCTTTCCAAAATGAGTCTTTAGATACTGTATATTTATCATTATGCAGGGTTTTTAAAATAACATGATTATTTCTATATAATAGAAGTATTATTATTATTATTAATGAATGAGAATATTATTACAAAAATCGATATGTAACTCCGTACACCATTTGAAGATAAATGAGTTTCCGACTTATATTTAATAATGCACATTTTATCATGACTTCCTGTAAGCAATTAATTGTACCTAATATATAACATTTTTAAAGTTTAATAAATGCTAAATTAAATCCAAAAGTTTTTAAAGATTTTATAAAACACAAACTAATTAAAAAACCTATTTATTACATACAACTAATCATAGAAAATATGAAGAAATAAGTTATTTTTTGAAAACGATCAGTTTACTCGCTTCTTTATATTTTTAATAAATTTTATAAAATTCAAATAATAAAAATAAATCTAAACTCTCCAATAAAATAGACAAATTATATGATCGAGCATATAATCTTTTACCGAAAATTTTTAAGAAAAACTGTGTCATTAATGATAAAGATTAATTAATTTACTAATAAAAATTAGGCAATAAATTAGTATGGGCAGTGTGTAAGGTTTTTCCTTTCAAATGCATTCCTTAATATAAATCATTCAGAAAAGAAATCTTATGTAAAACTAGCTAAATAAAATAAAATGTATATAACTAATAGTTGATAAATTTTTGAAAAAATTTGTACAAACTATAGCATAAAATCAATAAATTAATCTCAAATTTTTTTATTTTCTTGATATAATGTGAAAATTACTTCTTTAAGAGAAAAAGTGACAAGAAAAATTCTAATATTATATGCTTTTTAAATATACCATGTTGTATCAAATAACTTGAATAAAACTAATCAATGTTAATGTTTTACATGTATAAATTGATTGTTAAAACTAACATTAAATAAAAAAAAACTTTTTTTTTAAATAGCGATCATGTATAAATCATTTTTTTCATTTAATTTCTAGTTAATTATATTTTAATTCATCTCAATTTTAATTTCTACAGCATTTTTATTATATTTAATATAGCCATAACTGTGTTTAATAGTTTAAATTTAACTATTTTTGCTAATATATAAATATTACTGTCACATAAGAGGATTTTAAAGGATATATTTGTCCATATTAATGGATCAATTCTAAGGTTGGATTTAGCCCTGTAACATAGAGTTGCCCTTAAGAGTGGAATTGTGAATATTGTTACACCATACTAGAAATTTTATTACAGAAAATATACATAAATATATATCAAAAAAATCACTATCTTTCCTTGTTCTTCGTTATTTTTCCTGTGGAAATATATTAACAAAAGCAGAAAAATAAAATTGGCCTTCATTTTTAATATAAATATGGTTATTTTTAATAGTAATCAGCTTATATATTTAAATAAATAATTATATTATGTTTTTATTAAACAAAAAGTAGAAAAAACAATATAAATACTAAAAAATAACTTTTAAATGCTAATATTCATATTTATTATAGAATATTTATAATTTCTATTCATATAATCTTACTATAAATAAAATTTTAAGATAATAAATATATTTATAAATATTTTATTTAAATTTAGCAATAAATAATAATAATTTTCTTATAGTTTATTATTTATATCTCCAATGTATATATTTTATGTGAAACAATTATTTCCATTGCATAAATATATTCATTCATCATACATGTCTTTATGATAATAAATTATTAAAAATTGTAATAAAAAAGCTTGCATACTTTTACATATTAAAGTTTGGATAAAAATCTATATTTTTATATAAACTTCAGACAAAAATCACTCTTTTGTTTTAAATATATCACATTATATATTGTTTTTAAAAAATGCAAATGTTTTATCTTATTATATTAATAAAAATAATATTATTTTACATATTGAAGGTATATTAAATAGCTATCCATTTATTAGATAAAAATTGTTTTATTATTATGTAAAAAAATAAATAATAGCAATTAATATTTTTTTCAGTAAAAATTTAAATAATATTCAACTAATTATGAATAAATTATTAAAAAAAGTGATTTACTATACCTATTGTAATGTTAATAATAAGTGTATTTTTTTTAAATTTATTATTTATCTCTTCAAGTTAAATTTTAAATATTTTAATAGTTTAAAAACGTTCCACTATTTAAAAATTAATAATACACTTATTCAAAATTGTATTTAAGCTCCATTTTTCACAGTTTTCTATTTCTCAATTATTCTTGTTTATTTAATATCAAATAATTATATATTATTTAAAAAATGAAAGAATTAATCATTTAAACAAAGGTTTTTATAAAAAATATAAAACAATAACGTTGAAATCTAAGTAAAATATAATATAAATTTTATGATCAATTAAATAAACATTTTAGTATCTTAATTTACATTAAATACAATTTATTTTTTAATTTTTTACATTCAAAATTTTAGCATAACTATTAAATAAATTATAATGAATGATAAGTCATACACCATAATAGATTTTAGTTATACTCCTTACATTACAATCGAATAATTACATTGCCTAGCTGAGCGAATAGACAACTAAACTTATTTTACTTAAAGGTAAAAAATCATAATAACCATCTATCAAAAAAACTAAAATTATACTGTATAATATATTATTTAACCTCTTCATGTCACAATGAAAATTTATATCATTCAAGTTAATTAAGGTTTAGAACGAATAATATATATATTAAAATAATAATTTAATATAATGAGACAGAAATTTTTTATCTATTTTAGGTATTTATGTGTAATATTTTACTAAAAAACAATTAAAATATAAATTATAATGACAGATAACCTCATACTTTAGTATTTCTTTGCGGGATTACTAAAAAGATCAAGGATGTGTGTAGGTGCAAAATTAGGTAGCATAGTCTTTTGCATTATTTTATTTTAATAATTTATAAGTTACTGCAATAATATAGCTTCATGTTAAAATTCACATATTTCTATCATTAAAAACAAATCAAATACTTATCATAAGAATTCTATACAATAAAAATTGAGCAATCTAAACCATTCATGATTTTTTTTATAGCAATTTCTTTACATGACAAAAGTAAAATTTACACATACATTTCATAGTACCTAGTGAAACAACAAATCCCTATCATATTTTATGAGGAAACAACTAATAAAGTTTAAGTGAAAATAACAATAAAACTATAATCTAAATATAATGATTCTTTGAATAAAAAGCAAACAGAATGATGGTACATGATGTACCGAAAATGTTTATATGTATATTAAAGTATTTAAATTTATTAAAAACAATTATCTAAGCTTTCTTTTCCACATAATTATTAGTAGTAATATAATACTAGAATAACAAAACATAGTCAAACAATAATTTATTTAAAAACAAACATATTTTATTATGAATACGTATGTACAGAGTCAGTATTATAATCTTTAATATTAAAATTTTAATCTTAAAGACAGTTTGTGTATATATTATTCTTCTTTTTAAACAATAAAAATACCATCAAAATACAGCAGACAATTAGAAATATGTTTGAAATTATCAATCATAAATCATTATAATTTATTATTTGATTATTCTTGAAGCTATATCGATTCTGCAACTGATTGTTTTTAAAAAATCCTTTTTATTTAAAACGCTCACAATTGGATCACTACAGTAGTCTTCAAGCTTCAACTCACAAACATCAAAAAGATTATCATTAGGTGGAAGACCAAGTATATGAGCAACTGCATTCAACCTTATATTACACTTAGTTAATTAATCATTATAGTATGTTACTTTTTAAAAATTTTAGATAAAATTTGATTTTCAGGTAGTAGTGATATATGTGATTTTACAAGTGGAATTAAAAATTGTAAAATATCTTTTGACAGAATTTTACTTGAAGGATATATAAATTCATTTACCCAAATCAACTTAAATAAAAAATAACAAATCAAACTATTCATTTAAAATGAAAACAAATTACTTCATTTAATATATAGTCTTCAATATTGAAAAAAATTCGAATATACACATCTTTTAAAAAATTTGAATGCAGTATATCACTATGATCAAGTATTGAAAACTTTAAAAAACATAAAAAATGAATAAAATTGTCATTAATAGGTTGTTGGAGTTGGTTGACTAGCAATTCATCTATCTCAAAATGCTTCCAACTAAATTAAATTTTATTATACTGTAAAAACTATTTTTTCTCACTCATATTTTATGTAAGGTATCAATAAGGTAATAGCACCGTTCATGATGTTATCATTTAGAATATTCAAATTTTTTTCAATATATTTGGATATAGTTTCTATAATTGAATCCATTATAACAACAGTAGAATCAAATTTAATAAGCCACTATTTAAAAAATTAAAATCACTCTATGATATAAAGTTTAATCAATGTTATTACTGATTGGATAGTAAGATGCTCTAATTGTTCCATTAAAAAATATAAAGTATTAGTTAGAGACAATATAGAAGGAATAGAATGAACTTTTGAATCTATACATGATGTTTTATTGGTATGATTTAAAACAAAATGATTCAATTTTTTAGCGTAAACAAATAATTTATTATCATTGGATGTAGTTTTAAGAACATGCTGATCCATCTCTTTTATAATAATATCAACAATTATTTTCTTTAAAAATCCTCCCAATATATCAGTTATACGTATTTTATTATCAATGTTGTTAACAAGGTGTTCTGCAAGAACAGATTGATTTTCTATAGTATTCAACAATTGTATATTGCCTGGTAAAAATTAAAATTATCCACAAAAAAAGATTACTTTTATTGTAAAATACTTATTAGAATTTGCATGATATTCCAACAATCATACATAAAAAAAGGTAAACATTTGTATTCTTTTTTCAAGACTTGCATCTTCAAGTAAATGATTTCATTGTGGTCATTTTTCATACTTGATTTAATTTTAATTCTTAGCTCTATTTTTTTACATATAAAAACCAAAAATTAATATTTTTTAGATTACCATTTGATAGCGAATTCATATATTGTTGCAAATTGTAACAATTGTTTTCAAAATATACCTTTAAAAAGGAATCCACCCTTAAAAAATCAGGAAATTGACTTATAAACTCTTTGTAGTAGTAAAGAATTTGGTCGAAATAATATATTCGAAGAAAGTTGACTTTATCATCGTTATTTTCGATAGTTTGTAAACAAGTAGCCAATTTTCTTTCTATAAGATTGCTCATCGATTGTAAAAAGTATGTCTATATATAAATTTTTTATAGCAGTAAGCTTTAAAGATATAGAGTAATTTATTTTTAAAAATATTAAAAAAATCTTACTATAGATACTTTTTTGACATAAAACTATGTATATAAAAATAATAAAATCATTTATTATTATATGTACACGTAAAATAAAATGAAATTTTATGTACAAATTTTGATGTAATATAAAAGCATTTATATGGATGAATGTGTTTATTCTTATTAAATAATAAATTATGTAGTTAAATTTTTTGTATTATAGTTAAATGGTATAAAACAACTGATAAAATAATAAAATAATTAATTTTTTCAATGTCCTGATAGATATAAAATACAAACAATGAATTTACGACTAAGATATTCTAAGAAACTGTATTTAAATGCACAAAAAGTCATCGCATAACTTATAGTGTTACAAGTAGTATCAATAAACACAATAATTTTTACTATTCAACACTAATAAAAAATTAATTTAATCAAAATGAGTTACTTTAATGGAATAATCAACTGAAATGTTATTTTGGAGAGAATCAAAAAGTGATTCATGTTCACAGGCCCAATAGTATACTTGTTTTAGAAATAATTCCGGCTAAAAAACATATTATAATTTTTAGTAACTTACTGCATTAAAAAATACACGATTGATATCATTGGTTTGAAATAAGCCATTAAAATGAATGTCAAATAAATCTTCGAATGGCTTAATAAGAACATGAAAAACTTTATCGCACGTTGCCTCACTAGAACATCATCCATTTTTTAATGATTTTATATAATATATTTATAAAAATATATAGTTCTATACTTTTGAGTTATTTCTATCTTTTTCTGTATTAGCCAAACCAATTCATTGTCTATACTTGTACTACCTTTACTATAAGTATGATTATCAGTTGTTTCTTTGTTTTTAGGATAATCTAGCTTATACAACCTATACATGATAAGTTTTTCTAGATTTTGCAGTATGGCTTCTTGAATTATTGGTTCCGTTCGAATTAAGCATTCAAACAATTTTACATTTTCATATTTTTCACATCCCATAATATTTTTATTAATAGAAATTAACTTTAAATACAAATTTTTGAGCAATTCAAAGTCATCGTGATTAACTACCAAATGGCTACTGGAAAAGGTTTGTTCAAATTGTGAGCTAACATTAAAATCAAATAAAATTCACACATAATAATTCTAATATACTTAATTTTTTCACGTATCCAATAAAGTTTAAAATAAAACCAAAAAACAAGTAATTTAGGTTGATAGAATTTATTGCATTGCTTAGTAACAGCTTCATATACTTTAGATGTATTAGAATAATTATCACATAATCCAGACCACAGTTTTTTTATTTCCATTAATTTTTTATTAATTAAATTTAAATTGTTCTTTTGGCTATTTTTATGATCATCTAACTCATTTTTAAAATCTTTTAACTAAATCCGCTCCAATTAATTAGGAATGATAATCAGAAATCAAAATGCTTACTTTTATACTGATGGATTTCCTTTTTATGTCTAAATCTTGAATATTTTTATTTATATCTTCATAAAGAAGTGCAATCTGATCAACCATCCTATTGTCACATTCAACCGTTTGCGCATACTCAAAAGTACAGGTACAAGAAACGCGTGATCAATTATAGAAAATGAGCGATGCACAGGATAATGGTTTCGACAATAATAGTGAACTTCATCAACAATCTAGTCATGATAGGTGGACTATTGAGCCATTTACAAAAGAAGATAATCCACATGGACTATTAGAAGAAAGCTCATTTACTATCTTATTTCCAAAATATAGAGAATCATTTTTTCAAGAAATATGGCCATATTTAATTAAAAAATTAGCAGAATTCGTAATCAAATTATCTGCATTAACAACTAGATTAAACTATTATATATATGGAATTTAGAGTGTGTCAGCCAAGCTTGATGTTATTGAAGGCACTGTTACAGTTTCAAGTACTAGAAAAACATGGGATCCTTTTATAATAATTAAAGCTAGAGATATGGTAAAACTAATGGCTAGAAGTGTACCATACAATAAAGTATATTAATATCAAAAGTTACCAGTGAATCAATAACTAATAAACATAATACAGTTTTAATTTTCCTATATATAGGCAGTTAAAATACTTGATGACAATATTTTTAGTGAAGTGATACAAGTAAAAAATTTAGCATCAAATACTGAGCGATTCATTAAAAGAAGAGCTCGTTTAATTGGTAATAATGGAACAACTATTCAAGTAGATTTTCCATTTGAATTCTAAAAAACTATGCATTTAATTTATTTTTAAAATATATTAAAGGCGCTAGAATTGTTAACAGATTGTTATATAAAAGTTCATGGTGGTACAGTTACTGTTATTGGACCCTATAAAGGTATTAAAGCAGTTAGAAAAGTTGTAGAAGATACTTTTTATAATATTCATCCAATTTACAATATAAAAGCACTTATGGTCAAAAAAGAACTGTTGAAAGATGAAAAACTACAACAAGACGATTGGACTCGATTTATACCTACTTACAAAGGCCGGCGTCCAGAGAAGCCTAAACCAAAAGTTGTCAAGAAGAAAATTAAAAAAGAATATACTCCATTCCCACCTCTACCAGTGGATAGCAAAGTAAACTAGTTTTTCATTTCCTTAATAGATTCCATTTATTTTTGTTATTAAGATTGACAAAGAGATTGCATCTGGTGAGTATTTTATGAAAGAACACGAAAAAAGGAAATCTAAACAAATGCAACGTAAACAAGCACACCAAGCTAAAATCGAGCAGAAAAATATTGAACGCATAAAGCAGTATCTTCCACCTACATCCAGACAAGATGTTATTAATCCAATTAATCCAAATGCTTTTAAACCTTCCACCCATGTAGATATAGAAAATGTAAAAAAAATTGCTAAAAAATTAAAAGTAACATAATATTTGTAATTATCATAATAATATTTTTTTTAGAAAAACTAGCTAAACGTTGATAAAATGATTTATAAATGTCTTGATATATTTTAAACGTTGTATCTATCTTATTTCTCAACTTTTATAACCTTGATAATGATTCATATGATTTATATGTGGCTTTTAATGCAATAATTTATGTATTTTTTTTTCCAAAATATACTTAATAAATGAACTATTTTTATTCGTGCAGTAAAATATCATGATTTAGATTGAAACAACAATAATAAATCTCTTTGTTATAAACATTTTAGCTGTATTTCTACATATAAATGGGATAATAAACACTTTAAAAAGTTTTCTTGAAAATTTTTTGTTTAAATACATGTACCGCCTCAATTTACACACAAACCTTTTTAATTAACATACGAATAATACGATGCTGGTGCTTAGTAACAGTGGCAGTGTATGGAACGAAGAAAGCTATCTGTCCAGTATGCATGTGTAGAAATTTATACATACCATTCTTAAGTAGCTTTTTTAAAAGTAAAAGCTATATTTGCGTTTTTTTACCCTTCTAACGATTATTTATTGTCATTTTAAGTATTCGTATGGTCTACAGAGTAATGTACAACATTAAATTCAAATAATTACTGCGATAATTCAACGTGACATCTAAATGTGGTGAAAATATAGTGTTTTTTGGTCTACTTTTTTAAACACTAAAAAAGTGCGTTATGATACTAACTGTTTTTATATATAGTAAAAAACACTGTAGGAATAAAAACAGAAAGGGTTGCCTGTATTTTTACAAAAAAAATACCAAAAAACAAGGATTTAAACATAATTATTATCAAAATTTGTTAGTTATAAATTTTTAAAGCTATTTTATAGTATTTTAAACACGAAATAGCTTTCCACTTTCAAGAGCTTCTTCCCACCGTTCAATCTAAATAGATATAATAAGAAAAATAGATCAACTAACAGCAGTGACTCTTGATGGAGGACAAACCATTGGTAGACGCTTAACAAAGTAATCACAAACAGTTCCCGGTTCAGTTCCATGCTTTCTCTGGCATTTTAACTTGTCAATAAACATTTGATAGCAACGAGCATCCCCTCTTCTAGATGGAAATCTAGGATCAGCATACAGAACATCAATACTATCAACGGCCTCTAGCTTGTGGTCTTCAGCATAACGCAATAAAGCAGGCTAAGAATTAAAATAATTTTTAATGAAAGTTGAGATTGGTTTGAATAAATAAAATGTGAATAAATGGAAGGTTTTTTTAAATATACATCACAAATCACAATTAAACTTTAAAAAAAACTTTTATACTTTTTTCTTGCGAAATTCTAAGTTTGGAAAGTTTTTAAGTATTTTTTTTGCCCTTTCTGCATCAGTCGGTTCCATTTTTAAATGAAACAAGTGATCGTATCCAACTTTTCACTCGGTGATCTTAATCGTACCGATAATATACGAGAATTTTTGATGGTGACTGTGGATGAGCTGTACCGTTGCTATAATATTCTGTTAGAAGCTAAAGATGAAGCTCCTAAAGTTAATCTATTTTATTTAAACTTGACAGTGAATTTATTTTAGTACCTTAATGAATATATGACAATATTAAAGGGTGCTTCAGGAGAAACCAGTTCTAAAATGTTAACTCTACAATTTTTACCTAAATTTTCAAAATATTTTCCAAATCTTTTGTCACAGGCTTTTGAATATCAACTTGATTTATGTGAAGATAATGATATAAATGTATGTGTGTAATTCTATTATATCCAAACAGTGTTGATCGATTGTGGTTAATTAATTAGATAAGGCGTCAGAGCGTTAAATATCTACTAGAATATGCTGATATTGATGAAAAGTTACGCTTAAAAGTGGCAGATATTCTTATTCAGTTGTGTTGTGTTGGTAATTTTTATTCTAATACCTTCTCATATATTTCTTGTATATAAAATAATTGATTAAAATTGATTTGCGATATAAATCTGAATATAGTTTGATTGTACTAAATTTTTTCGTTAATAAAAAATTAATATTCATTTTATACCTATTTAAATTTATCAATATATATATATATATTGGTTTTATGTTGATAATAGATGATGCTGTCGTTTGCGACTGTGCACAAAAGAGCATTGACAAACTTATAAAACAATATCCTTTGAGTATATTATTTTTTGTTCATGGAAATCTGTGTATGATATTAAATTTTGAAATTTCTAGAAGTTGCATCAGCTTTAATTACATACATAGAAGAAGCTGAAGAAAATTGTGTGTTAATAGCTCTTGATATACTATCAAAGATACTTGGTCAATTGCCTGCTCTTAAATCGTCATCAAATAATAGTTTAGTTGAAGATGAGATCACTAAATTTATATCTCGTTTAAACGAGGCAATCACTAAATGTTTTACCACTATTCAAACTAATTGTTTATCTGAAAAGCCAGAAAGCATAACATATTATAACAATCTAATGATATCAATTTTGATACTAATGAATCCTTCATCGTTCAAATTAACTACACCATCTGATTTTATCCAAAAAATTATATCTTCTATGTCTATAGTTGTTGATCATGTATAATTTTTTGAGTATCATTTGTGAATTGTTATTAAATATCATTTTAGATTGTTGTAGTAGATCATATGCTTGATCTTTTGAAATTGTACAAGTTAGCTGAACCATATTTTCTAGTAAAGTTCATTTCTTAACCAAATAAGCTATGACGTTTCTATTTATAAATTTTTAATATAGGCCGATCACAATCTAGTTGGCACATTTGTGCTTAATTTTGTACATAAAAAATTGTACCCTATTCTACCATCCTTAGAAGTCAACCTTAAACTTGATGGCACCTCTGATTATTTTATGTTTAAAGTTTTATATTTGATTATGATTCGAGAAATTGTCATACTATATACTTACTTACCCTTGTCAATTACGAATAGATGCGTATCATCTTTTTTAACATTATTAATGGTACGTTGTTGATTTTATTATGTATTTATTTGTAAAAATAATTTTTTCAACCAGAATCAATTGCCAGAAACAGAAAAATTTAATCCACAGACTAATTCATATTCTGATGATACTACTGTAGATTGTGATGGCTTAGGATGCTTTATGCTTGGTTTCTACTATATTCTTTATAAGGTATGCATCAAACGGTTTAAGGTTTATGATTATATGCATTTTTTTTTAATTTTAACCAATAGAATCCATCTGTCTCAAGTTCAGATACCAAGATGTTTGAGGAACTTCGATCCAGATTATCAATTTTGTTACGTGTTCTTAATTCTGGTTCACTTAAATCTTCACAGGGATCAC
>JRUX01000207.1:0-10754 GCA_001407235.2 Kudoa iwatai | reverse complement strand
ATTATAATAAATTATTTTAAAGTTATTTAATATGAGATAAATAACTTAATTTTCATATTTCGTGATAATGAAAACAACCTCTATTTCACTCGTATTAACTCGTGTAATTTTGTTTATATATTTTAACATTAAAAACATCACTATCATACCAATATTGGAATAAATTGATAAATAAAAATCAATATTTGTATCCGATTATAAAAAATAAGTTTAGTTATAATTTTTTTCGAGGCTTTTATTATCTCTCCTTTTTTGATAATTTCATGACAGTGTTACAAATTTTATCTATTCCATTAGTAACTTACTATAGTGAAAAAATAATAATAACATCATTTTAAAATATTCTTTATGAAACCCAACTTGTAAATACTTGTTCCATTCATATATACCATTAAGTCTAGTTAAAATGGTTTTATTATCAAATTTTATCATAAAAAATTTTAATAGATTTATATAAAGTAGTCAACATAGGTTTTTTTAGTATCTATCAACATTCATAGAAATATAATAGTCAAAAAAGAATTGATTACTTTTAAAAAGTATCTCAAATGATAGATATTACACTTTTTTTACTATTATTTAAATTTATAAATATAAACATATTTATTCCATAAATAAGAAAAAAAAAAGACTTTTTATGGCATACAAATGACAGTATCTTACACCAACAACATTCGAGTAAACTAAACACGAGTCGTTACAAAATAAAACTACGACCTATAAATTTGACCATTTATTTATTTATTACAAAAAAACCCATAAATGTATGTTATATAAATTATTATTTAATAAAATCTTAAATGTTTCACCTATAATGCGTGCGCAACACACATATATTATAGTCGATACTTTATGCATGGATATGTTGGTTATTATATAAAATATCCTTTAATAGGAATATTAGGAGGGTTAATATTTGATAAAAAAAAGGTAGTATGTGAAAAAAAATTACAGCACATTGAAAGCAACTCTGATTACATTCCTACCAAATATCACAATTACGAAATGTATAAAAAAACCATAAAAGAAGAGTTAAACTATTTTAGAGCTGTTAATAATATCCCTGGACTTTCATGTGTTATTTCAGTAGATGGTAATATAATTTTTTCATATGGATGTGGTTATTCTAATGTTGAAACATTATCTAAATCTCGTGGATACTCATTGTATAGGATAGCTAGTATCAGTAAAGTGATTACTACATTAATTTTGGCAAGATTAGTGGATGATGGTAAATTGAGTTTTTCAAATACATTGAAGGATTTTTATAATGACATTCCTTCAGACAAATCTGATATATCTGTAGAAAATTTAGCTTCAAACACATCAGGTATTAGACATTATCAAGAAATGAAACAAGATAACTGTTGCAATAAGCACTACAACAAGTTGGTTGAATCTTTTGAGTTATTTTTGGATGAAAAATTGCTCCATAAACCTGGTGAAGATTTCACATATTCAACACATGGTTTTACAGTGTTAGGTGCTATAATTGAAAGTGTTACTGGAGAAAGTTTTGAAAAAAATTTGTCTCGTCTGTCTCAAAAAATTGGCCTAACTAATACGCATGTTGATCACGTGACAAGACTGTGTTATCAAAAAGCAAGGTATTTTCAAGTATTTAAGAAATTACTTTTTAATCTAAAATAAAACATACATAGCTAATAAAAATAATTTTAGTGGTTATTTTTTAAATAACGATGGAAAATTATCAAAATATCACTATTTAGATGATTCTTGGAAGTATCCAGGAGGAGGTTGTCTATCTAATTGTTTTGATTTAATTCAAATAGGAAACACTTTACTTTATTCATTCCAGAATAATTCTGGAGGTAAAATTATTTAATTATTACTTCTTTTGTTATTTTTTTTAGGATTTATAAAACAGAAAACAATGATAAAATTGTGGACCCCATCAAAAGTTTCAACAAAATATTTTAATGATGGTTCTGGTTATGGATTAGGTTTTAGACTAATTTATCCTGATAAAAATAATCCTTTGCATAAAACTGTTGATTTTATTGCATTTCATTCAGGTATAATAATTTTATTGAATGATAATAAAACACTCCAGTTAATAACATCAAAAAATTACTTTGTAGATTATTAAGCTTCATAATGCATTTTATTATCTATTAAAAATAGTTTTAATATGTCCACATTAAGGTGAAGGAAAAGGTTCAAGTGGAATTTTATTTATAGTGCCACGACGTGATACGGAGATTAATACTACCGCGAAGTTATCGGATGAAACTGTCGTTACCAACCAACCGAGAGGAATTATCATTGCAGTTTTATGCAATATGAATGGAATAAAATTTTTAAGTTTAGCTAATAAATTATCAATTTATACAAATAGTTTTTTTACCAAAAATATATAGTGTTTTATAGAAGGTTTATATTGGTGTATTTTCTCTCAATAGTTATTCCTTTTGTGAATAATTTAAAAAGTGAATAATACATAGATATTTTTATAAATATATTATTGGATTAAAAAAAAGAATAACTTGGTTATTATATCTTGCATAATCTTAATCACATAATCCAAATATGTCACAGGATGAGAACTGTTGGGCCAATTTCGGATTGTATCATCCAATGTTCACATCGAAAAATACTGACATAAATTGTTATTATATTGAAGTTAAGAATGAACAATGTGATATACTTAAGTGCAAACATATGTTTGATAATAAATCTTCTATCATGTATATTTCAATATTGGAAATTCACGATAAATGTGAGCACTTTACGATTTATATATACTATAAAGGAAAACTATTAGAAGAATGTCCATTAAAAATGAAATTATCAGATAAAATATCTAAATCAATTGATAGCACATGTTTTTTTACTGTGTCAGATGGATGTGACTTTGTTAATGCTAATAATAAAGTGTGTTATAAAATACACGTTTGTAAGGTAAATTATTTACCTAAAATAAGTAAAAAAAGTAAAATCTATTTTTTCTGCTTATAAACATATGTTTTAATAATTAATAAGAAAAAAAAGTTAATCATGTTCTGAATATGAAAATTAAAGTCAAATCCTTTGATACAACACCAATTATCTGTCAGTCTAATATTGAAATGATTAGTCAAAATTTCCATGTTATTCTTTCAAGTAAATCTAGAAAAAAAATTATTTTTGACCTATTTCTATTAGATGGTACCTTGATTGATAATGAAAAAAGATTCATCTTTCAGATTGATTTAGCTAATTGTAATATTTATAATTTATTGTTAAAATTCCATGCTTTATGTGAAATCAACGTCGATACTTACCAAATTTCAGTATTTAGCTTTTTAGAGTTAATCTCAATTTTATTGATCAATTAAATTTAGGATAATTGTTTAGAAGTTATTTGCTATCTTTGTGATATATGCCCATTGAAAGTAGAACTTGGTGCTAATGATATTATTTTTCCATCTAAAAAAATTGTAGCAACTGTAAAAGAATGCAATAATGTTTTTAAAATAAGTAAAGGTAATTTTTTTTTAAAACAATCAAATGATGACGCAAGCGCAAATTTAAATTTGTTTAATCAAGAAGCAGTTGGGTTATGTGGTAATGAAGGTTCTATAGAAATGGATAATACTTCAAAAGATTTTAATATAGATAAAAATTCATTATTCTTATTGACAAGTGAAATGATTAAGAATAAATTGATAATTGAAATAAATAATCAGTCATCTTATCCAATCATACCATTAAAATCTGGTAGTACATGTATATTTTTGTCACAAAAACAATACAGCAAAATATTAGATGATAAATTATTGTTATATTATCAAAATTTA
This sequence comes from Kudoa iwatai, assembly GCA_001407235.2. Classification (NCBI taxonomy): domain Eukaryota; kingdom Metazoa; phylum Cnidaria; class Myxozoa; order Multivalvulida; family Kudoidae; genus Kudoa; species Kudoa iwatai. The sequence goes on along the minus strand of JRUX01000207.1, from coordinate 6,954 downwards.
TCAGTTAAATATGATCAATATCAAAAATGGTGCCATATTGAATTTGATAACATTGATTCTTTATTTATTTCAAACGAATTGAAAAATAATTCCATGTTTCAGGTATCAATTGGTGAAATAAAGGATCATTCAGTGTATGCCATTTGTTTAATTGATTAATTTTAAAATATTATATTAAGTGGATACATATAATTAAATGTGGTAATATTATTAATATGGAGTTATATTTAAACGCGCGGGGAAAAAAAAACTATATTTTAATATCTTTTTAATACAATCCATAAATTACAATTCAATATGTTTATTGAATCTTTATGTTTGGGATTCAATTTAAAAAATAATTTAATAAACCAAGGTATAATGCAATTAATTAAAACCATATTATTATAAAAAATGAATAGAATAAAGCTTTTTTATAAAATTTTGAATTTTAGGTCAAATTAATAATGTAGTAATATATATTATAATAATTTTAGCAAATCTAAACTGTTAGATAAATAAAAAGGGTATCTATTGATATAGTTTTTTGTAACATGGTGTCTATTATAAAGATAAACTTTAAAAATGATTAAAAAGAAAATATGAAAAGGCAATGTAAAATATTATAATAAGTATATTTTAAAGTAAAGAAGATGATAGTAGAAACGTGAAATAAATAAAATAATAATAAAAGGCATCGCAACACTCAGGGTTCCCAGAGGGTCGCCCACTCAAGTACTAGCCGAGCTGACAGCTGCTTAACTTCGGTGATCTGACGGGTACCGGTGTTACCAACTGCATATGACCGCGACAAAGTTAATGATTGATCTAGTTATTTATATAGTTACTAATTGGATATTATTTTAAATATTAACTAAATTTGCTAGAGTAAATAAAATTATTCCCGCAATGGACATTATGGTAAGTAAATTATATATAAAAAAGGATGTCTTAAGATGTTGGGAGATGTTAATCCGAACATTGCGGGTGGTATTAATGGACTTTCGTGTTGATAGATATGGTGAAAAGTGTTCAAGATCTGGTGAACTTATATATTTAAATGAAGTTAATGAAAAAATATCAATAAATACACCATGTTGCATTTTTAATACACAAGGTGGATCGTTGCCGCTTATTACATCAGATCTCATGGATGAATATCTAAAAGAATCATTATTTTGCTGTGAACTATCCCAAGTATATCCAAGAATAAAATCAAAAGATAATCATTCTACTAAAAAAATTGTTGGAATTAATATTCCAACCACTGAGGCAGAATTTTTGCATCTAGATGTATGCTTATTTATTTTTTGTCTATAAAAGCACTAATTTAAATAATTTATGAGTAATGATTGTTAATTGTAGAAAAAAATTTCTATTTTAAAGTTTCATTCAGATGGAAATGATTTAGATGAGGAAATTTATAGATACTGTAAAGAAAAATATTTTCCATTAAAAACAAGACAGGGGATAATGGAAGTATATGTTCATCTTTTTACTTTATTAGCATGATTAAGTGATATTTTAAGATTGGTCAAAATGAATATAATGATTCTTTTTTTGATATGTTAGGATTTTCACTCTGTGAAATTCCTTCTGATATTGTACCTAAAGATGAAACTAAAAAGCGCCATAAAAAAGCATTTGATAGAAATCTTCGAATTGCAAAGACATCAACTGAAATGATTACTGATAGTTCTGTAAAAAGTTTAAACTATTAAATTGATATTTAAGTAATAAATTAAGCAAAAACTTTTATTGCCAATTATTATAAATTCAACATATGCTGATGATGATTCTATTGAAAAAATCAATGAAATTAATGTGTTTGGTTATGTCTTTTATTATCATAACGGCCCTATATGCGAACTGCAGAAATTCATTGTAAATTTAATATGTATCATACTTAAAATGTCTCTCTATTTTAAGGAAAAACTACATTCTGCAAAACTTAGGATTGTTTTTGGACCTGTATCAATCGGTATTTTATAATAAAATACTTTTAAATTATTAATTAGTGTTTAAAATTTTATAAATTCATATTTTTATTATTGAATATTTACTATAACATATTATTAATGGATATTTTTAATATAAACAATATTGATATTATTATTTGTATATCTTCAATTTCTTTTAGATAGATTGGAATTATTAGTTAATGCTGGAATCGATATTTTTGATGTTATGTATAGTTTAAAAACTATTTTAAATTATTTTTACTAATTATAATTTTAGGTATCCATTGAATCTAACAAAAGAATGTAAAGCACTATGTCTTCATTGTATAGATGGCATTTACACCTATCCTGCCATTATAAATATAGTTAATATTAATGATGATAAGTAATGTAAACCATAGTTTATATATATGTAACAAATTAATTAGATTGACTGAACTTTTTGATCCCATAATGAGTGATTGTCAATGTTATTGCTGTAAATATTATACAGTAGCCTATTTAAATCATCTATTTTCTGTTAAAGAAATGCTTGCTTCAATACTCCTTAATATGTAGTTTTATCTTTTATTTTTTTAAATAATTATGATTAAAAGACACAATATTTTTCAATATCAATCGTATATTGAATTTCTTAAGGAAAAGATACGTTCTTATGAACCTTCTGGGGACAACTAGTACAACAATATTCAGACTTAACACTGATCACTTCATTTCTACCTAAATGATTATTATAACGTATTATATAATATTTTTTTTGATCATACAATATTAATACTTTTGATATTTTTCTCTATTTTATTACATAATACTTAATTTTCTTTATTGGCATAAAATAACTTTTGTTAGAGCGTATAATTATAAAATATAGTAAAGAATATAGATTAAATATAAAAAGTATAAATATTACTATCATCTCAAACATACTATCAGGTAAATATATCTTGTTATTTAACCCAATTTAAATGAATTAAATAATGATATATTTTTTTATGATAAATATTCAATCTAATTTATAATTACTATGAAATTTTGATTCTTTTTCAAAAAGATTGCCTATCAAAATACTTACAATTTTACTGCGCGTGCACAGTCATTACAATGACTAAAAGATGGCGCAAGCGCACGGAATAATATCGAATGACATATCGGTAGTTTAATGAGGTTGGTTCAAAAAAATGACTTTCACAAATACCGTATTTTTTTATAATTTTATTTCTTGAAAAATATTTTAAAATAATATTTTTATTTAGTTTAAAGTGGATAATTAAGTGTGTACATAAAAAATACAAGAATTTGTGGTAATCATTTGTTTATTTATTTATTTTATATACAAGTTAAGGTTAGTTGACTATTTGACTGCAGTGATTTATATAATTAAAAAGAGCATATTTTCAAAAAAAAAATCAGTTTGAATTGGTTATATTAAAATCAGGCATAATTTTTAATATTTTATTTATGATAGCCATAAAGTTACTATTAAAAAGTTTGATTAAAAAATAAGTTATAAAAAAGCTTTAAATAAGGTATATTCTATCGATACATAGTGTATAAATAAATTAATATGATGAATTTATATTCTTAACAACAATTAAAATATCATTTTATAAATTATTAAATATCCAAAAGTTTTAACTTATGTGAAATAAGAATACTTGATAGTTTTACTATGACAACGTTATTTTTAACTATTGCATATTTTTATACCCTCTCAACAGGATTTTTCAGAAACGTTTATAAAACATATATGTATAAAAAATTATTTACGTAAATAATATGGATTTAGTGCTAATTTTTATTAAATAAATTAAATATTATGTAATAATGTTAATATATGATAATAAAATTGTTTAAAAATTAAAGTTTAAAATTTAAATAATTTATTTTTATTTAATACTATTTTGGATGATATAAAATTGATTTTATTGTATTATGGACATCAATAAATATTAAATATAGATGGAATAAAGAAATATAATGCAAATTAGGTATGGCTAATAAAAATTTCATTATTATGATTTATTTTTTTTTACATATTGTTATTTTATTTAAAAACTTTTGTATAAAATTTATTTTTTAATATTTTCCTATTGCTATTTAATTAGTTTTTATATACATTGGCATTATCTTTTAATAGTTATGAGACTATATTTCACAGAATTGAGTCTTAGTAGGGTTAATTTTATATTATATAATAAAAATAAGATTATTTAAAATCAAATAACTATGTAGAGAACTTTTATTTATATTAAATAATATATTTAATCATATCAATGTAGCAACAAAAGATTACTTACGTTTTTAAAATGCTGGTTTTGATCATTAATAATGATAAAACTTAATTTTTATATTATTTTGTTGGTAAATATAACTAAATTTATATCATAAATAATCAAATAACATTTAATAAATGTTAGTTCATGTCAATATATATATGATAAATCCATTCATTATCTTATCTGACCCAGAATACTGCCATAAAATCAGTATTAACTACTAAATTTTAACTAAATATATAAATTTAACTCTAAAATAATGTACAAGAATCTAAATATTGTCTATTATTAATATTTTGTTTAAATAGGAAGCATAGTAATAGAACAATGACAAGAATATGTATTGATTGTCGGGATCCCTCTAAAGGTTATTACAAGGAATCACACTAATATTATTATTTAAAAATATATTATTAAAATGTATATAATTAGGGTTATAATTCAAAAAATAATTTTTTATAACTCAATAAAGTTTATGTAACCATCAGATACCTTACAACCTTATTAACTCTTGACATAGGTTTGATGTAAATAAACAATATGCTTGGTTGGCTATTTTTTTACAAAATGTAAAATATGTTCAATTCCTTAGCCAGATTACATCATAGCTTGCTTGAATATTACTATTTTACTTTAGAACTTGAATTAGATCAGAGTGGAGTAATATTATCACCTACTATAGGCTTGTGAAACTACCTACAGATATACTCTTTAAGGGATTTACTCATAAAAACCTAAGTCAATGTTAAGTTTAGCTTAACTTGAACTGATGTTTTACTGTTTGAATGATCTTTAGCTACTAAAGGTCTAGATTTTATTTCATACGATACAACTAATACCATACATGTATATTTCTTTAAAAAATCAAGACACAGTTTCATTTATTTCTGTATCCTCAGAGACTAGATCTGAGGTGGTGTTAATTGTTATTTTTTTATATAAGGCTATAAAAGTGTAGAATATTAAATATATTAATTCTTTTATGTATTTTCTGTCGATAACTTACCCATTAATAAGAACCAATCCTGTTTGTTATTACAACATAGAAAAATTCTATTCATTTATTAATTCTGCTCTTATCAAATTTCTGGGTTATTTTATTTATTTAGAATTAAACTTGCACAGCATCTTATGAGGTGATGTGACCATTAATAAGGGAGTTTTATGTATTGTTTCATGTATAAAGGTGATTCTAGCTCATATACTTGCAATATCTTTATTAGTGATTCAGGTAACACTAATTTAAGCTACTTTAGGTAGTAATAGTCAGAAAATACACTTCGGTCGGCTGAAAAATTACAAACTTGAAGTAATCTTCACTTAAATTACCAAGAACATAAAAACCATAAACTTGAAAAATAAATACTTAAGTTTGATTGCGTAAAATGTTCATTCTAATATTGATAAAGGACACACACTATCATCTTAAGAATACTATTTCTCATGTTACATTGTAGCTTAAACTTATTGCTTCCTTTTCTGCTAACACAGACGCTGCTATTCAAAGAATAGCTTTCTAGAATCTGAACTCAAATTATGTATCTTTCATAGTTTTTCAACTGCATGTTATAAAAAATGAGCTTTTTTCTGAATTTTTTTTGAGTTCTTCCTAAAATTTATATTTAGTGATAACTATTTAGATATCTATTATAGTCTATTGTTTACATCATCCAATTTATTAACAGTTCACTCTTATCATGACAACTTACAGTTATATACTGGTATCGAAGTTTATTTTATTAAATATCTTTGCTATATATGTACATCATTCAAACGATACCTCTAAATTATTTTAGAATTAGTCTGTATGGTTTTTTAATTGGGATTGACTGAGAGTTAACACTGATTTATAATAAAAATTGTATTTAAATGTTTAAACTACCCAACGTCCATTCTTTGGTTCAAAAATCTTCCTTATACAGCAGTACATCATGACATACAAAAATTTCTAAACTTACGTCATTAATTCCACTTATAGTTGTTGACAAGCTATCTCTTCAAGGTTATAACTAAAACCAAGCTAAGATAAAAGTTTCAACTTTTAGGTTAAAAGTCAAAGTTTAAAACATGATTTAATAAATAGAAATATAAAATAAAGCTTATAGTGTAAGCAGACATTTTGTGAACTCAGTAGACAGAAATATGGCATAAAAGAATCTGAGATCATTTTTTCACATTAAATAGATCATCATCACTAAACTTACATAATAGTGTTACTATAAATAGTAGTGAAATTGTTGAAATGTATCACTTTTCTGAATTTATCTTGTATGTACCATCTTTTAAACTTAATTACTGCATCAAGCATTCAATACTTATTCTACTTTTTCTATATATATATATATAAGTATTATTAAGTAAAAAACAATTTTTTTTTTAAAATTCTATAGTGTTTTACTACCATATTTATCAATATATGTATACTTTAAAATGACTACAGCATAGAGCCTGTAAGTAAATGAAAAAAATTAAGATAACAATAAGAATCTATTTACATTAACTTTATATTCCACATATGAGACTCTGAGATTTCGCAACTAGGTTATACTTGTTAAAGCTATAAAACCAAACCTTACTATACAAGGTGGTGGTTGGTCTAATAGAAAAGTATATATCAATTTATATCAATTACTTGAGTTTTTTACATATCTTTATATCATATGAATTATAATTTTAGTATATTTTATGTCAAAAGTTCCTATAGAACAGTACAAAATATAACCAATATTTATAAAAAA
>JRUX01000206.1:0-20313 GCA_001407235.2 Kudoa iwatai | reverse complement strand
AATCTTGTGTAAATAGCATAATAAAAAGCATAATTTATTTTACTTCTTACAATGATGCCTTAATTACTAACTAGATATGCGTTGAATTGCACTGCTTTTAGAAACATTATCAAAATAAATTGTAATGATATTACTATATAATAGCCTATAAATAAATAATATTTACATTTAATTTTTTGACATAAAAATAGAATTTAAAAAAACATTATAATATGTACTTTAAAAAGGTAAGCTAAAAACTGTGGCAAGTCTAATAAATATTAAATATTTTTTTGTACAGTAATTATTTTAATAAAATCCAAACAAGATATTAATATAATAAAAATTTATAAAGACTATTATAGATAGTTAACAATTCAAAATATTCTATGTCTTCACTGAATAATAACAATAATTTTTTGGAACTTTGAAATGCAGAAATAGATAGGTAAGTTAGTTATTGTGATGACTTAATACATTTTATTGTCAAAACTTCTTTTTTACCATTTTTTATGGAAAAGTTATTAAAAAATAAGTTTAAGATGTAAAAATTGATATAACGTTACTTTATTTTATACACGCAGTGAACTTAAAGAAATTAACAGAAAATTTTAATATGGGCCAAGATGTTATACATACCTTCAGAAATTTAAATCTTTTTGCAATTAACGTTACTATTTAAATCGATGCGTCTATTTACTTAGGTGTCAATTTTAACAGAATTAATATTTCTATTAAAACTAAGCGATTTTTATCATCCAAAAATCGCACCCCTGAGAGGGTTGGTTATGATGAATATAGATAGAAAGCTCGTATTACGCTTTACAGTGTTTCTCATTTTATTCAGTGTAATAAAATTAAAACATATTCCAACAAATAATAAAAATAATTTAAAAAGTAAAATTTCAATTATACACTCTATGTAATAGCAGATAGGAAATAATAACAATCTTGACAGAAAATCACTTCCCCCCGAAAGCCCTATCAATAACGATAATGGTATTTTTAATTTTATTATATGTTAACAAGTATTGTAGATGATAATTCTGAACTAGTCGATGAGGCTGATGAAAATCAAGAGGATCAATCAAACGGTTTATTTATTCAACAATACAACGTACTAACATAATTTTTAGAATTAAATGATGACGAACAATCATCAGAAAATTTAGTAGATGAAGGTTACACATTTTACAATTAATAAATATTTTAATATCATCTTACAAAGAAAAGTCCAATGGTAAGGATAATGATGATAACACGACTAATGATCAGGACGACGATGATCAAACAAATGAAAATGATGACGTTGGAGGTAAATTTATTGCAATAGATTTTATAACTTTTAATAGACTTGGAAGATCGGGGAAAAGTAGTAGTCAATCAGGGCAATAAGGATGAAGAGATAACTGGCCAGGACGAAGAACAATCGGCAGAAGATGATGGTGTTACCCATTTCTACGGAGAAAGTGAGGAAGAAGAGACTACCACCAATGCTCCTATAGTCACAGTAAAATCAACAACAAGAAAGCCATCGAAAATGATTCCAACAGGAAGGTAGAAACTGTAAATGTTTAAATTTAACAAGCATATAAGTATAGCTGGACATTAGCATGCCCTAATCCATGTTCTCAAGCATGTGCTCCTTCATGCACTCCACAATGTTGTGAAGGTCATTTTTCAATGACAGCACCAGTTCCAATATCTGATGACCCACCACCACCTTTAAGTCACCCATTCGTACCTCCTTTAAGTGTTCCTCATCCTGCGCCCATATCAGTAAATGGCAATGGTCTAAAGATGCCACCATCGGTATGTTTCTTTAGATGCCAGCAGCTTACCTTGTATTTAGTTAGCATGTCCAGATTATTGTAGGGGAAGTCCAATGTGTAATAGTTTGTGTAATCCATCATGTTGTTCTTTACAACCTTTGAAAGAATTTCTTAATGCAGCAGTAAGAAATTAAACTGTGGATATATAACATTTTTTTTTATGAAGAGTACAATAATGAACCCACCGTGCCCACCACAATGTAACAATCCTGACTGTAATAAAATGCCTTCTTGCACAATGATGTGTTGTTCTACCTTAGCTAATGGCCCCTCTTCTTTTCAAATACCAGCTGAACAACATAGCCCACCATCACCAATGCCTTTACTATTGCCAGTTTGTTCGCCTAGCTGTTTAAGCTACGGTAATCAGTGTAGTAGAGTATGTCGGTCAGAGTGTTGCCATCCTAATGAATATTCTAAAAACAACAATCATAACTACGATGAAATATCTTCAATAAAGAATAGAAAAAATGATCTAGATGATGTAGAAAAAGAGGTAGTTTCAGGTAGAATGAAATGCCCCAGTTATTGTAATTCCACAGAGTGTTTAAGTGTGTGTCCCATAATATGTTGTTAATTACCATTCTTATTCCATTTATAAAGGCAGTGTGAAAACCTACTAACATGTAACTGAATACTTATAGAACAAATTGATATCTGTTTAATTTTAAAGTTGTTTTATTATTAAACGCAAACAAAATATCATAATATTTTTATCATTTAATAAATCAGTCAAGCTTAAACACATATGAATCCTTATTAAAAAATATTTATTTTAAATTGGCTAGACGATTATCTGTTTGTTTGAATGTTCCATAACTAAAAATTAGTTATGTAAATAATTCAAGGAATTAACAGGCTACACGAATCGGAAAGTAAAGATTGGATGTAAGTATCAGATTTGACTGAGGATAAATTGCAGATAAATGGCAACTGCTATTAGTACGTGAGTAATTAATTAGCGATTCCTGCCTAAAATTCACATAAACAACCATTGTTTATAATTTTTGGTAAATAACAATATACTTTATTGAAGAAATCTCCTTATAACATTCGCTACAAACTCTTACAGGAACTTCCCAGCCTTTTGAAGGCATTACAGTTGAATGTGGGGAACATTTTTCACATAGGGAACGTCCACAGCTTCGGCAATGGTGCTAATAAAAACATTTAAAAATATATTTTAGTTATAAAATATTCTGATAATATTAGAGTTTAAACATGCATAAGTAAATAATCTAATTTTACTGCCAAATCTTGTAACCACTTAAATACCAAAATACTAAATATTTCAGTAGTTAAGTAAATTGTATTTGAGTATACTTTAAACATTATATTTTATTATTTTTATTTCTTTTACACAAATATTACCTTAGGTATCTTTATAATGATGGTATATGTGTAGTAGTAATAGTAAATATATCAGATTTTATCTGTACTAGTATAAAATAATAATCAAATACGCATTAATACACTTCTAGCTAGTATGCTTTATCATTTAAAATACGAAAATATTTAAAAATTAAAAAAAATTATTCAATTTAAATTATTTATAGTTTATAGCTAATTAAAGGATTATTTACTAAGAGTGTACTTAAACAAGTCAGCTTTGTAAATAAGCGCTAATTTTGTGTAAACTATAATACAAAATTTTAAAAATTCAATGTTAATAACATATATCTAATGCTATTAATAATAAGTATTGTGGCATCATATTTTAATTTTTTTATATAAACCTTTTTTATAGAATTATGTTACAGTAAACACTCAATTTTTTCAAAATAATCAAAGATATCCTTAAAATTAATATCTAATTAAAAATTTAAAAAAAAAATAATGAAAATATTATAAAAATTAGAAAATCTGTGAAAAATCACTTGTGAATATCAAAAAAAACTATAGAGTCTACAAAAAGGTTTTAATTAGTAAAAAATCATAGCAATAAATGTGATGGATCTATAGTATATTTTATGTAAGAACAAAGCTTTACAATCTATAACCATCATAGTCTACTAGTTAGCTTATAGCTTCTATTAGAACACTACCTAGTGATAATACTAAAAAAAGTTAATATAAAGTTAAGTTTTAAGTATATTATACTATATTAAAGTAGAAAGTCAAAAGTTCAATTTAAAGCTTCTTTCTATTATATGAACAAAAAACAATATTTTATTCTAGATAATAAAAGCATAGAGAAAAGATGGTTTAATAACATAAGTAATTGTTTATAGCAAAAAAATACATATATACATAGAGCCATTATTCTAAAATTTAATAAGCGTAATATTTAATCACATTTAAATTAGAAAGAAAATCATTTATTATACAATTTAATTAAATGGCATATTAAATTAATTACTCTACGTTTACCAAGAGTTTTTTGAGAGAACATTAATTTAAAATTCCAAAAAAAAGGAGTGTTACAATTAGAACAAGCATTTAGGTTCTTCCATTTAGCCATCTAAATTTAGTAGCATAATAGTAAGAAAAATTAAAATTCATAAACAACTTCTTCACGTTTTGCCGCCATATTCCATACACAAAAATTGCCACCAGCATCTAGTGAGACAATCTGTTGATAATGTGGGAAAAATTCAATAGATGTAGGAATATCACTTATGTAAAAAAATTATATTTAAAAAATAAATATATAAGATAAAATTTTAAGTTACTTATGCCATTTAAGAATGTAATTTTTTACTTCACTACCTACAAATGTCCATAAAAGGATAGCTCCACAACTAGATGCGGCAGCAAGTGTATTCCATTCATCACACCATTTAAGATGAACAATGTGACCTATGTTTTGTAACATAGTTATAAGAAAAAAAATATTAGGGCTATTAACCACGATGTTTGCTTTGGAGACGATCAATAGAATCAATGTAAGCTTTTCCAGATTCGATTCCATAATGAATATCATTAACAATAAAATCTTCTGACACAAAAATTCTTGAAATATGATTAGACCTTATTTAATAATAGAAAAAAATTTAATGAACTACATTTATATGTTAATATATACACAATATCTGTTGGATTCGAGCAAACATTTTTTTTGATTAAAACTTCATTGCTAAAAATATTGAGACAGATAAGCTCTCCTTGTTGATTAATGGAAAAAACAAGACCAGATCTAGCATCACTTTTAATAGCTTTTATTGGTATAAATGGTGTATGATCTTAACAGACAACAATAATAGTAGATAAGGCATTTAAAGACTAGAATTACCCGAAATATAACGCTCTGATGAAACGTAATTAAGATCGTAACTCATCACAATTACCTTGAATGTATTTTTTAAATATAAAAAAAATGAATGATTACTGATATTTTTCCATTTTCTAAGCCAGTAAAAGCTTGTCTTACATTTGGTGATATATCCAAACATGTTCCAGGTGCTATCAAATTTATATGAATTTTATCCATTCTTTAATGTTACAAATCAAACCTTGCAAAAAATATGATATCCCCGGCCAATATTGATTATTATGTCTTAAAGTCCATACAGTAACGTATCTACATAGAAGGATAGTTTAACTATTATTGTACACATGCTTAAAACTAGTGACAATTTTACGAATCATTTGTAAGCGTAACAATTGCTTTAAATTCATCTATATATTTCATTGAAACTATAAATGCAAGATGTGCACCAACATCTCTTTGAAATAAAAGATTCCCGTTAAACCCAGCTACAGACATTAACCACGATATTGATCAATCTCTCCCGATTAGTTTAAGCATGCCCCAAATTTATCAATTCTTTTTTATAATACTTCCTATTTAAATAATGGTAACTAAAAACATTTAAATTTTTTTTCTATTATTTCCATCAATTTAATTTTATCTATTCCATTTATTCTCTATTATTATATGGTGGTAGACATTCAATATAAAATTTAATTTAAACAAGTATAATTAATCCGATTTTGTATAGCTGTTGGTCTTAAATTCTTATTATTATTATATTCAGCTACTTCCAATATTATTGCTAAAAAAACAGAGAGCATAGTCATACAAATGTTGTTTAGATATTTTATTGAATGTTTAGTAGCTGCGACTAAATTTATCACTGATTGCTTTGTTTAATTATTTTCCAATACTTTAAAAACGAGTTCTACTTAGTATAAACAACAATACTATTATCTCATCATTATTGTCTTATCTGCGGATACATTGTTATTTATTGTGGTTTATTAGTAAACTGTTGGATACACAATATAAAATCAAAAAAAACACACTTACATTGAATATTTACCTCTCTAAGATTATTATTTTAAATGTCAATTATACAAATGAATTTCTCAGTAAGAATATAAATACAATATTAACCTTATAGCTACCATATTTAATTATTATTCTTTTTGTTAAAATTTTGCAGGTAGCATTTAATTAATAGAAAAAATTTAACACATTAGATAAAGTAAAACATTATCATTCACTATACTTTACTATTATTCTAGTAAACAATAAAAGCAAAAAACATAACCTTAAATTAGTTCTATATTTCTAAAAGTATACACAAGATACTTTCAAAAAATGTAGCATTACAGCAGAATGAAAAATCCTATATTAATCTATTATTTAAATGTAAATTATCTAAAAAAAGGTATCAAATTAATAAATGATAATTTTTTTAAATTAATTAATAAAGGCTAAAGGATGTGATTATAGACAACTGATCTACATAATATTTTCTAACATTTTACTTTTATAGTATTTAAAATAAAAATTTTCAATATATCCCTATAGTTTTCAGCCAATAAAAATGCAATAACTGTTTTTCATTTTTAAATAAAAAAATAATTATTCTAGCAGATTAAAATTAGTATTTTTTTAATTAAAAGTGCGATATGATTTAAAGGTCCATACCTATATTATTAGTTACTATAGCACATAACTCATATTTATAATGAATTCGAATTTTTAACATATACTTTCACTTGATTAAAATAGTAAGCTAATACCATTATTCACATTTAAGTAAATTAAAGAACCCTACTTAGTAAAAAATGTACATCACAAGTTATCCTAAATTAAATAGTAAATAGTATTTGTAAAAAATTAATAGTATTTTTGTTATTTCTCATGTATTTTAATCATAAAAGAAGATTAAAATTGTAAAAACAAATTCTATATGACTCAAAGTTGATGAAAAATTCTATAATAAGTAGCTAACTGTATATAGAAACCGATCATTTAAGAGGGATAATAATATTTAACAATACCAGGAGAAAAATGTAAATTCCAATAGTTTATCTATCCATATTTTACATACCTCTCACTTGATAGTCTAAACATAAGAAATATAAATTTAATGAGAGAAAAAAAATTATAAAAAAATCACCTCCATTAAAAGTGATATAGCGGGCCCATGGGAATGCTTCATAACCACTTTTTTCTGATATTTTCATGTATCGAATCTTAATTAATAAAAATTAAGTCATGTAAAAAAATTAAATTTTTTATATAACTTGAATTCGTGATGCAGCATAGTAATTAATTTCAAATTCAACAGTAATAGGTGTTTTTACATCAGTTCCTTGGTCTAATCAAGTAATTAAGAATGCTCCATGTTTAATAATTTTTTGAAAAAAAAATGCAAGTATACGAACTGAAGAATTTATTATTTAATTAAAATTGATTATGTATTTAACAGAAATAAGCACAATATAATTTTATTAAATAGTTTAAAATATTGAATAAATCATGCATGGTTAACAAAAAACCTAAAGATGTTAACATTATTTATAAACCTTTTTTTTAAAATGTTTATATATATAATGCATAAATTAGAGCATTTATAAATTGGCAATAATATAAAATTTAAATTACTAATTGTTGGAAGATTAAATTCTACAGTTAATTCTGCTTCTTTTTGGCCCTAAATTAATATAGTCTATCAGATAACAAAATAAGTATATTTTTAATAAAATAAATGGTAATAACATCATACCTGAAAAGAATTTATAGTCCACTTAACAATATTATATTCTGGCATATAAATGCATCTTCCTTTGCTTGTCTATTTAAAATAAAAAAAATATCATATCGTAAAGTTTAATTAATAAATTGAATCATTACAGTAAATTTTGGATCAACCACATCAAGTGCAACTGGTATTTTAACATTAACCTTAGATGCAGTCACATCATATTTATAGGTACTTTTCACCTATTAATTCATATAAAACTTAACAATGTAATTATTTCATATTAATCCATAAAATAAAGCTATAAAATATCAAATTTATACTCTAACATGAAATTTGATACGACTAGCATTCATGATATCATAATTTTGTGAAACAAGATAAGGAGGACGTCCACTATATGGAATTCGGTATGACATAAGATCAAATTTACCATCTGGTGGTATAAATGATATTTTTCGCTCTGTTTCAAAGGATGCCAAACGCACACACTGATGAAATTTAATATCTTCAAGTTCAATTTTTGTACCTTGAGTCGCTAAATGTTATTTTAAAAATTTTACAGTTTTATAAATATTGATACCTTTTGATTGATGTGATTTGTCCATTGCAAGCATATCATTAAAACCCATACGTAATTCCGGCATTCCAGATAACTTACAATCACATTTGATAACACCATTAATGTCACAGCTCAATACAGTTCCATCCTTAGCCATCTAATTAATAAAAAATAATGTTATTTTAAATGTAATCCACCGTGTCATATCATATATTAAATAGTTACTAGACAATTGATGCTTTCTATTACATCAACAAAAATTTGGTTTTTTCTATATCGTATGCCATCGCTACGCCACGATACTGCATTGGTAACAGCCATTGGTGGACGCGACACATGTAATTTAAAACTTTCTTGTGTTATATACCTATAGGAGAATAATTTTAAATAAGAATGACACTATCATTACATTAATATGAATGTGTAATAATTGAAATGGTTATAGATTACTCGTGTAATATTTTTGATTCTGTGATTTGAGGTATTCCATAATCAATTATTTCATCCAATAGTTCATAGATAATCACAAAATTATCACGAACACTTTCTTCTTCTAATTCTGTGAAATAATCAACCAATAACTAAACAATAATACAAATAGTTACATGCAAATTTAGCTATTAAGATAAAAACAGAACATTTTATAACAATCTAGCATAACATACATCTTTTGTTTTGTACATAAATGTAAAATCCATTGCTATGTTGCTACTTTCTGGGCAGATACCAACAACTATTAAAAGATTTGGAAAAAAATCTACTATAAACCCCATATTAATATTACAATATATATTTTTGTGTTTGATATATATGAAATAAAGTTCATTTAAATTAATAATTGGTTTTGTTTGACCATCTTCTATCATACCAGAAAGAACAGAAAAAAATTGTTTGATAATAGTTGGTCCAAAATTTTCATAAAAATCTCTAAATATTAGCACCTAAATTTAGTCTCAATTTTACACATATACACTCATATCATATAACTACATTGCCTTTTTCATCTAAAATATAAACTGACCATAACGCCATCTTAACATCAAAACTATTACTGATGTATTAGTAATGATACTCGACGGTATTTTTCGTTAATAATCTTATTATCTGGTGGGGTGTTTTGCTTTAGAATTTGATGATAAACATTATTTTTAAAATCTTTTTCACTAAATATATCACATATATATTAGACTGTTTCTCTTTTTCATCATATGTACTTTTCATTTAAGTATACTAAAATTTATGAGGAATTTGACATATTTTATCAATTTCTTACTTTTAATAGTTTAATTATTTAATTTATTGTCAAAGATACTAACAATGATCATTTAATTGTTATAGTACACGTGTTATCCAGCTAACTAATCACACGATTCTTTTATTGTAGCAACTGACTAATTTACTTAATAAGCTGCAGGTATCCTTTTAAGAATTAAATTATAATTCATAAAATGTTAGGTGGTGTGAAAAAAACATATTTCAATCACCATTACTATATAATCACACAATTACCATGACAAATATAGTTATTTGTCACAATCAACCCATCCAACTTTATGTAAAACTCATTATTTAAATATAAGCACGAATATTCGTTTTTTATACTTTAAGAGATTTTGAAACACAAGATAGTGAAATTTAAAGTTTCATTCTATCTAATTAGAATAATATCATACAAATAAGTTTGTTTCATGACCTTTGGGGTGTTATAATTATTTTTATTAGTTAAAATTCATTCTTATAATTCAAATAGTGAATAAAAAAGCTAAAATTTTAACAAATTTTTATTAACTCATATTAAAGATATGCACAATTCAATAAAGATGCATGTTTTACATCGTATGTGCATCATACTTCTTTAAACCTACCCATTTAAATAAATTCCAAATCTATTTTTTTCATTAAAAATTTTTTTAAATTGCATCATTCCAACTTCAATGTTATTGTATTTATAGCCTTTATTTACTTAACATATATGAATACGATTTGCAATATCTCATGTAGCTTTCTTCTAATTTTCACGTCTGCTAGGAACGTATATACATAAAGCAAAACATAATAAGTCCACTTTTATAATATCTCACTGTAATAATTTACTTACATTTGATTCTTCCACAGTTTCATACCCGTATATATTATACGTAGCTTATATAAGGTACATATTTGCCATAATTTAACTTCATATTATCTTTTAAAAGTAACCTTTGTTTACTAAATTGAACGAACTCAATAGCACGTCATTCGCGTTGGTTTCATGTCGCATAATATTTATATTAATAAATATGTTTTTTTTACCTAAGAATTAGAATTTTCCTTAAAAATTTAATTAAATATAATGTTGTATAAGATTCTGCATATTTCTAGTTAAAACACAACTATAGATGATCTCTGGGGAAGGATTAAAAATTATCAAGAGTATTCTTCGCACGAACTTTGGTATGTGATTATAGAATAAAATTCTAAATTCTTAGTTTGAAAAAATTTAATATATTTTTTTTATTATAAATTTACGATATTAATATTAGAAAACATTTTTGAGGGCTTTGGTATCTGTTACACAACATAAACTTCTTTAATCCACTACATATTATTAGGATTTATTAATGGTAAAATATACTAAAGAAATATAGTATATAATAAAATTAATCCAATCTTTAAGCATATTTCCTTTTATAATAAAAGTTATTGATTAAAATTTATGAACAACAAAAGATTAGTGAGTCAGTGAGATCATGTGACTATCATTAAATGTGGTGAGCGGCTATGGTGGATAGCATTGACTTATTAACTGCTGATGAAGCTGTGTCTAAACTCTTGAAAATAGATCCATATTTAAATGATTTTCAAAATGAACTCATTCTTAGGTATATTATATTGATATATTTCGATTTTGTAAAAAAATGAGTTTTATGTGTGGATATAATTGTAGATTTGAAAATTTTAAAAAAACATACAACTATATAAGACATAATAATGCTTATGGATGGGAAGCATTTACATTTGGCTATCAAGAATTTGGCCTTATCTTACATAACAATTTATCTATTACGTGTAAAGAATGGGTACCATCAGCAAAAGAAGTCTATCTAGTTGGTGATTTTAATGAATGGAGAACAACAGCAAATCCATTGACATCAGATAAATATGGAGTGTGGCAATGCAGATTACAGCCGATTTTATTTGATAATACATGCCATCCTGCTATACCCGATATGTCAAAATATAAACTACGAATTATAACACATGATGGTAGAGAATTGTATAGAATTTCTCCTTGGGCTAGATATGTTCTACAGGATGAACAAACAAGGTTGTATGACGCTTATTTTCTTTATAGTCATTTTATAAACAAGTATAAATTCAAATATCCATGGTTATTAAAAACATTACCAAAATACAAAAGAAAATCACTTAAAATTTATGAAGCTCATATTGGTATTGCATCGGAAGATTATAAAGTTGCAAGCTATATAAATTTTAAAGACAATGTAATACCTTAACATGATCAATAATTTAAATATATTACGTTCCTTTCATATTCATAGGTTATTCCACATATAAAGGAAATGGGATATAACGCCATACAGCTTATGGCTATAATGGAGCATGCATATTATGCAAGTTTTGGCTATCAAGTGACTAGCTTTTATGCTGTATCGAGGTATTCGAATGTAATTGTAATCTAATTGAAGACTGTAATGCGATATAGTCGTTACGGTAAACCGGATGAATTGAAAGAATTGATTGATGAGTGTCATAGAAATAACATTGTGGTACTGTTAGACGTAGTTCATAGTCATGCATCGAGAAATACATTGGATGGATTGAATCAATTTGACGGTACTGAGGGTTGTTATTTTCATGATAATGGTAGAGGATATCATTCCCTTTGGAATAGTCGTCTTTTCGACTATACTAAGTATTTTGCCTATTCATTTTGGCAATGGTATATATTATTGAGCTGGGCTAACAAGAATTTTATAGATTTGAGGTACAACGATTTCTCCATTCAAATTTACGATGGTTCCTAGAGGAATATCATTTTGATGGTTTTCGTTTTGATGGTGTAACATCTATGATCTATCATAGTCACGGAATAGCTCACGGTTTTACTGGTAATTATCGAGAATACTTTGGAACATTTGTTGATATGGAAAGTGTTTCATACTTACAGTGTGCCAACTATTGGCTTCATAAATTATATCCCAATATAATAACTATAGCTGAGGTAAGTTACTATATCTAATATTTGATTTATTTTTTATGTATGTAAAAGCATGGATTACTACTATTGTATTAATTCGATATATTTTTTTAATTTATAGCTAAAAATGACATTAATAATTTTCTTTTTTTTTGAATTTGATAACTTAATTTTAATCAATTAGGAGGTAAGTGGTATACCAGCCTTATGTCGTCCTGTAACTGAATGTGGTTTTGGTTTTGATTATCGTCTTGCTATGGCTATTCCAGATATGTGGATAAAGGTAAAGATAGCTTAAATTTACATTACTTTCATTTTTTTTATAAAGATTTTAAAAGAAAAACGTGATGACGATTGGGACATGGGAAATATAGTGTACACACTTACAAATAGGCGACATGCTGAGAAGCATATAGCATATGCTGAAAGCCATGATCAAGCTCTTGTTGGTGATAAAACTTTAGCATTTTGGTTAATGGATAAAGAAATGTACTGGAATATGTCTAGTTTACAAGAGAAAAATCATGTGATATCTAGGGGTATTGCACTTCACAAAATGATAAGGTAATCATTGTTTAATTAAAATACGCTTCATCCACTTTAAATCCACTTTTTGTAGCAACTATAGTTGTTTGTATTGTATTTATGATAGTATCGTTTGTATTTTAAAAGTAAAAAATTGTAATAGTGTGAAATTTTTTCTGGCTTTTAATATCATTATATTCCAACTTACAATTTAATTAATTTATATTTTAGATTGATTACTCATGGACTAGGTGGAGAAGCATATTTAAACTTTATAGGAAATGAATTTGGCCATCCTGAATGGCTAGATTTTCCAAGAGAAGGAAACAACAACAGTTATCATTATGCTCGTCGTCAGTTTGGACTTGTTAAATGTGATCATCTTCGATATAGATTTTTAGCAAATTTCGATCGAGCTATGAACCTTCTTGAAGACACATATAATTGGTTGTCTTCTCCTCAGGTAGTAGTATATACATTTGTAATAACTATTACACTTAATCAAGGCTTAT
Organism: Kudoa iwatai; assembly: GCA_001407235.2. Lineage (NCBI taxonomy): Eukaryota > Metazoa > Cnidaria > Myxozoa > Multivalvulida > Kudoidae > Kudoa > Kudoa iwatai. The sequence goes on along the minus strand of JRUX01000206.1, from coordinate 6,766 downwards.
ATTAGTACAAAGCATAACGATGATAAAGTTATTGTTTTTGAGAGAGCTGGGCTGTTATGGATTTTTAATTTTCATCCTACAAAATCATATACTGATTATAGAGTTGGGTGTAGTTATCTGGAAACGTGATTATGAGTCAATAAACATTATTAGTTAATCAATTAACATTTAGATATGAAATAGCTCTAAATTCTGATGATCCTAGTTTTGATGGTTTCTCTAACATTGATCCTAATATAAAGTATCATACTGAAAATTACTCATTTAACAATCGACCATATTCACTAAAAGTAATAGTTATTCTTTCTTACTATAAATTTTTGTCAGACTGATAATCAATTATAAATTAGGTCTATATTCCATCAAGAGTTGCCTTAATACTATGTCCTATAAAAGCTTCTGCCAACTAAACATAACATGATGTCACTTTAAAAAACATATACTAATATATTTGATTTCATATATAAAAACTATCCAATCTGTGCACAATTTATTAAGTGTTGGTGTAATACTTGTATATGTAGTTGCTTTAAATTTTGGTCTAACATTTTTAAAAGAAATTTTTCATTTTTTATTTTTTTAAAACGTAAATATTAAATAGTTGTGATGATATTAACTTTCTATGAATACAAAATTTCTAACTCATAATTCATGTCACTAAGTATTTATTGTAAGCTATGCAATACTTATGAAAGCGATTTTTGAAAAAATTTTCTTTAGAAAAGTTGTATTTTTATTTCATGCATAATAGTGAAGAGTAGTCAAAAAATTGGGTAAAATTACTTCTTTATAACCTGTAAGATTAAAAGATCCGAGAGGTTCAGAGTATGATGTGTTTTCTCTCTCAAAACGTGTATATTTTGTCTCAAAAAATTATATTTATATATATCAAAAAAAATTAATTTATTTTTTATATTTATATCTACAACATATACCGTTATTATGTATATTAGTAGTATAATGCACGCACACACACAGCGTAACATTAATTTTAGCAATATTTTGTATAAAAAAATTCCTCTTCACTAAATTTTATCATTAGGTCATTTTATTAAACACCAGTGGAAATCTATAATACAAATTTTAAAGAGATTTAATGTTTAATGCTACACCACAATATCATGATGATGGTAAATGGTTCCATACTTTTATTAAAAACATCATTTGATGCTTTTAAAGATAAAAAATTGGTATTTATTATGGTGATTGTTGCACTATGTACATATAATACAAACTTTCTATTAATCAAAAACCATTTAACCTTAATTTAACTTAATAGACTTCCAAGTAGCTTATATAAAAAATTTTATTATTAATACTTTTTTTTCTATAAATTATGACACTTTAACACCCAATCCGTCCACTACACCCAAAGTCACTATATGCGTGCGTATGTGACAAGTTTCAACAACACATAGCAATGTGTGCCAATAAACACCTAAAGTATAGTATAAATACATTTATAACATTTTAATTTACTATAACTATTTAAAGATAATCATTCATTATAGACACATAGTTTATTATGGCATAGTGGATGATTATATAAATATATACAATAAAGTGATATCAATTAACATAGTAGTAATTTTCCAATAGAAATTCCATATAAACAAATTTTCACTTATTTTTTACCATATATATTCCATAACTCTTAGATTTCTTGTTGTCAAGGCAACACACATCTCGTAAATAGACGTTTTAAAGCGGCTGAGTTCGCATTAAGTAACCCATTCAATACCAAATGAAATAGTTTTCATTTAAATTATTAATCTTATTTTTTATTTAATTTTATTAATTAAATAAAAAAAAATAATTTTGAACCTTTTAAATTCAACTCTATGTAATGCTACAGGAAAAAATATTTATTAATCCAAATATCGTTTTAAATCAATATTGCTCGGCCGTCTTGCTCAAAAAGCGGGGAATCTGACGGATGGTTGATTACATGATAAAGTTTTAAAAGTATGAGAGCAATTTATTTCTAGTGATATATTCTTGTGATGGTTTCAGTTTTAAATGGGTAATGGAATGTGTATAACGTTGATCCCAAAATCAATAATGCCACTAAAATTTTACCATGTAAATTATATTTATAGCAAAATAAAATATTTTAGCGTAACATCTACAGAGGAGATATGACTGTCAGTTGGATAATAACAATCTTTTTGTAATTCATCTATATTTATTCTTTAACATAAAATAAAAGCTTTCTTTACCTAATCAAGTAATTTTTAAGATATAAAATTCTAAAGTAACAAAAATATTTACATATAAATAAAAATATCTTTGATGGATAAAAATAGAAAAAATTTTTATTCTAATATTGTCACATTTGACAAAATGGTGATATCTGTTAATAAAAATTTAAACATGTAGTGTTAATTATTCTGTTTACTTTTTAGGCCGTTAAATTTGTTATAATTCTCACATAAACATTAAATTTTTCATGTAAAATTGTTTTGAAATCAAAATATTTTCTCACAAACGCTTCCAATCATTTTAATTATGGTAATTGAATAGAATGAAGTGATATGAAAACCACTTAATGAAAAATAGTAAGTGTAACTATGCAATAAATATTGAATTAAATCAATAAGATTAATGTATTTTAAATTTAAAAGCTGTTAAGTATATTCTTTAACTTTTATTTTTTGTAAAAGTTAAATCAATTATACGTGTTTAAATCAATAAGCCAAACTACCACGCTATATATAGAAGTGATAAAAAGTGATTAGTACAAAATAAAATTTTTTGATGGAAAGGCAACTTAGTAAAATGGAAATACCATTATCCAGTGAAAAAGTAATTAGTTATTACTGCTCTTATCTGATCATTCTATGGACAGTCGGATAATAGTTATTGTTTTTAATATTATTTCTATTTAAAAAAAAAATTATTAAAAACTATATAAGTGATCTATTAATATAATTTATTGGTACATCACATAGACATAGTAGTAATACTTTTTTTATCTAACTGTTACCATTATTATGTTGGAATATATAGGGATAGAATGAATAGATATAGAATTAAAAATGAATATTACTAATTATATTTTAGAAAGAAGAAAAAGGTCAACTAATAGATATTATTAAGGAATTTGAACTATCAAAACCCCAGATGATAAGAATAATTTATGCAATGAGACAAGATATGCTTAATGGACTTGCTGGTCGAAAATCATCAATGAAAATGATAAATACATATGTTAAAAATCTACCAACTAATATGCAACAGGGTATACATTTTGGGATTGATTTGGGAGGGTCGAATCTGCGTGTACTATGCATCAAGTAATTAATAATATTTATGATAGCTAGTAAAATAGTTGACTATTAAAGATGTTTATTATTTTATTTTAATAATCTAATAAAGTTATGTATTATTAATTGTGTTGAACTAATTAGTTAAGTAGATGTTAAATAGTTGTTTTAAAATTTTTAATTAAATACCCAATGCTACATATATTTAGACTACTTTTTCTTTATATTATCTTCAAAAATAATCAATAGCTATAACTATTAAGTTAATGATATGCTTTTTATTTGATTGGTTAATCATTTCAAAAAACTATTTTTTCATGCTTTTATATGTGTATACAAGTGTTTAGTTTTTTTAAATGATATATTTTTATGTATCAGATATTGAATTTTATTGGTTTATGGTGATCATCTCTTATATCACATAAACAATTCTCAATTATAATACGCATAATTTCTTGATTTAATTAAATATTATGATTGTTTAAATGACTTTATTCATTATACATCTATATTATTCATATATGTAATTTAAAATTTAGTTTTTGTAATAAAAAAATGACAAAAGACATATGTTTCGAAAATATACCACATAAAATACTCAATGGAAATTCTGATCAATTGTTCGATTTAATAGCAGATGTTTTAGAAAATGTTGCGATGAGAAACTCAAGTGAAAATATTGTTGATCTTAAAACTGTAGGTTTCACATTTTCTTTTCCAGTAAAACAAATGTCACTAACATCGGGTATTTTAATGCATTGGACAAAAAGTTTCAATGTAAGTGGTGTTGTTGGACAGGATGTATCTCAGCTGTTGTTGAGCTCAATCAATAGGAAAGCACATATCAGAGCTGAAAATGTTGCATTACTAAACGATACTGTTGGTACACTTTTGTGTGGTACTCAACAACATGAAAATGTTTCTATTGGATTTATAATGGGCACTGGTTGTAATGCATGCTACATTGAGAATATTGCCAACATTAGAAATGGTCACAACTCAAATTTAACAAATGGCCACAATGGTATCAGTGGCAATGTTGTTATTAACACAGAGTTTGGTAACTTTGGTTCGTTGGGTCAGCTCAGTCCATATTGTAACTCTTATGAGGTTGCCCTAGATAAATCCTCACTTCGTCCTGGAGAGCAAATGTAATCTAAATGCATCATTATATCCTTCATAATTTTTGAAACATGTGTTTAATTTTTTAATATCTAGTTTTGAGAAAATGATATCTGGGCTTTATATAGTTGACACTTTTAAACATGTTCTTAGAAAAGCCCAGGTATTAGGATATAGCATTGATATTGATATAGAAAAAGTTACCGCTGAACAGCTTTCAAATATTGTTAAGTATTTGTTACAAATATATGAACCATTATTTAATTTTTTCATTAGAGATTATAATGTTGATAAAGTGGAAACATTCTGTGAATCAAATCCCAATATCACTCATATTCTGGGTATTATCGTATGTGAAAGAGTAGCTATTATTGCAGCATGTGGTCTCAGTGCTATAATACAACATATGGGAAGAGCTAAAGTTTGCATATCAGCTGATGGTAGTGTTATTCAAAATAATGTTTTTATACGCCGTCGTTTGTTATACCATATTCGACAGTTGACACCTGATGTTGATGTTGAATTTATAACAGTTAAGGATGGTTCTGGTCTCGGTGCTGCAATTCTTGCCTCAACCTTTTAAATTAATTATACCGGCTTTTCCTCCACTTTGTCTATAATATTTTTATGTTATAGTACAGTTTATATACGTAATTTTATATCTTTTTATATTAAAAAACGTATTTTAATTATTTTTATCATAGCGAACCTAAATTTTCTGTTTTTATTGTCCATTACAACACCACATTATTTATAAACTTTTCTGCATCACTACTATAGTCATTTATATAGCACATAAACATTTTTCACTTAGCTATTGTCCACTTTGAATAGATTATGTCTTTTTTTATAAGCGTTTATTTATTTATTACAAACAATCTGATTATTATGTTAACTTATGGACATCATATGCAATGTTAATGGTGAGGATAAACATGCCAGACATAAATCTATTTTTATCTGTCTTATTATTACCACATTATTTTCTTCATACAAAAAAATTTCTTAATATTTTTAGTAAGATTTTTCAACATTGTGTAAATGTTATTTGTAATAAGGAATAAATTTGTTATTTGACTAGTTGAGTGAGTATCTGGCTAAATAGTATATTCTATTTGATCTAGTATTCTCTAAAAGTGCAATCAAGCTATTTCTTAGAATAAAATGATTTAGTGTGCTTATATAGCTTTTAAATTTAACATGGGAAAACTAGATTTTGCAAATAGTTTTATGATGATATTTGATCACTTATTTTAATCTATCAAAATTGTATAGTAAAGCACAACATTTTTTCAAATAATCATTCAGTTTTATAATAAATCAAATTTAATAAATAACGCTTTGCGCTAATTTAACTTCTATAATCACTATTTTTCTATTATGAAATGATAAGTTGAGAATATAAACAAATTGATCTATTCACATGTAAATGTGTAGGATCGGTTTAAATTTTTATTAAATCAAACTTTGTAGCTCATAGCAGCTATACAATAATTTTTAATTCAAGTATTCAACTAGTAATAAAATTGTTGTGTTTATTGGTGGCAACGTGCGCTTCTGAAACGAACAGTTATTAACAACGTTATATGATTCCTGCTTCATTGTTAGTTTAGTAAATAATCTACCACTTTTTAAAGCTGACCATAACATTCTTCCCTTTTTAGGCTAGGATCTAGTCTTAAAGGTGCCCAGGTGTTTGCGTAATTTGACAAGGGCAAGACTTGCCTCTATGATGTGTCACCAGCTGGATTAGTACGTTCTTTGATGTTTGTTATGGGTCAAATCAAGGAACTGCTGGTTTTCATTTGGTATTGCTTAATGTCACAGAGGTCTAACAGTAGAAGAGCAGGTGTTTCGTACCACTTATGCAGCTGATTTTGATGTATTTTCATCTTGCCGAATGGACCTTAAAGTAAGTAAGTTACCTTGCCTAAGCATCAAACAATTTTCCCCACTTTCCAGCATTTTTTACCATCAGTATAAAAGAAAATATTCTTCTTTTCATTTAAGTTACCTGGTCTTATTTCAGATCTTTCTATTAATGGACAAATATGAGCTGCTCTGTGACCGTGCAACTTTTCTGTGGGTGTTGGCTCATCCATGCATAGGATAAAGCGGTAAATATTCAAAAATATATTAAGTGCTTCATCCAACCCTTTTTTGTCTGAAATCAACTTCGTCATGCATTTTTGAAACATTTAACGAACCATTTACCTTGCCCATATGAAGCTAGATGGTATGGTAGTGTTGTAACATATTGAATATTCCTATCCCTGAGTTATTTTTCAAATTCCTTAAAGACTGAGTGAGTCACATTGTCCGATACAATTGTATGAGGATATCATTCGATTAAAAATATGTGTTTCTAACACCTTGGT
>JRUX01000202.1:0-10570 GCA_001407235.2 Kudoa iwatai | reverse complement strand
TATATATATATCATTTTTTTCCAAAAGTAAAATAAATAATAATATAATGAACTTATAAAAACATAATAAATAAGTACAGATAATAGTTTATCTATTTACTTTGTATTATTTATTATTCGATACTAAACAGAAATATTTTATTGACAATAATCTACTAAAATATTATCATATTATAAAAATTTAGGTTTTTTTATTTTTATAGTGATTCAAATATACAAAAGAAGCAACATTCAAACAGAATTTTATAAATGATCAAATTTTAATTTTTAAAGGTAGTAAAATATAAGATATTTATAAAATAATAAATATCATTTAAATTATGGCACATTTTATGTTGTTAATTTTGTTTGTATGTATATATAATTTTATTACATGAATGAAATAGAAAAATTATAACTGATATAAAACATAAAAATATTATAAAATTTATATTAATAATATTTTTAATAGAAATTAAGGATAATTTAATTAAAATTTAACATTTTTAATAAAATAATTTAATAAAAATGTACTATTTTAATATTAAAAATATATAAAGTAAATTTTATTATGATATATACATAAATAAAAGTTGAAACTGAATCTTATCGATTTTAGCTGTAGTATGCTCTGTAATATCAGTCAATTGCAGACTAATTGCACACGAAAGATTAAGTTAAAATGGTCAATTAAGTGGGATTGCATGTTGACCCTAAATGATGTAATATATTATTAAAATTAAAATATTTAAATATATACTTGGAAAAATATTAATTTTTACATTTTATTTAAAGGTTAAATAGCTGATTAAAAAGAAATTAACGGAAATTTCTTTAATAAGATTGGACGATAAATTAATATGGTTAGTCCTATAAAGTCATAATCTCTATCACATAGATTTCATGTGTGTAACTTTCATCCTATGGATAATCTGTATATAGTTAACCAATATTCTACAAAAGTATATTATAAATGGTAACTATTCAATAAATATTTTAATTCATTTGAATTAAGTTTAATTTCTTTTAAAAATAATTATTTTAATTAAATCATAATAAAAAATAAGTTTTTTTTAATCATACACATTAATCGTTAGCTATTTCGTAATATATCTACTTGAGTTAATAGTATAACATTAAGATGTTGCTAATCGGTTGAACAAACGACTAATTTATAGTATTAAGTTAAAAAATAATCATATCAACCATGCTACTACTAATTTTTGAAATATTAATGTTTTAAATTTTTTATTATAATAATTTTTTATTTATTTACAACTATTTTTTGTATTATTTTTCTAATATATTCACTGTTAGTTAATGATTTGCATCTATCAATACTTATGTACAATATAAAAATAACGCCTCTTATCACACAGGTGTCTAAAAAAATACGATATATCCTATAAATATATATTACATATACGCTTATAGGGGATTTTATTAATGCACTTCTTAATAACCATATTACATATATACAATACTATCACACAATCATAATCACTATTACTATCCAGGAAACAAACTATTATACTAAGGAAAATTCAAAAAAAAAAATAAAGGAAAAATATAACTTAACAGTAATATTTATTGATTTTTAATTTTTTACACTATAATAAAACATTTTATCAATTTATTAAAATCTATTTTAATATTCCTCCAAATAGGTTATCTAATCAAAGTTGTAACATTACATACTTTACAGTAGTTGCTCACAATCCACAATAAAATTCCTAGATAATGGACAAGGTAATTAATACAATATTATAATTATAAGGTTAGAATGATTATTTATTCTTATTTTAACATTGGAAATAAATTTTTGTATAGATAAATATTTTCTTATTATTAAATAGTTATATACAAAATTATTTATTTGTATATAATTTAAATATTAATAGTTTTATATTTTTTTAAATAAATAAATGTTCATTTATATATTTATAGATAAATCATTTTAAATATATTACATGAATATAGTTTAATAATATATTTTTATATACCAGTCGATTTTCAGTATTTCTATATTATTATAAATTTATGTTTAAATATATATATATATAAATTACACTAATACTCATTAAAATATGATTCATTTATTTATTTTTAAATAACTTGTCTTATAAATATTCATTTCTGTTAATATAAATTGAAATATGAAATATATAATATTTAAATGAAAGCTTTATTCATAATAATTTATAATTAAATATTTTATACAGGTTTTTAACAATCAAGAAATTAATTTTATTAATTTAAAGTATAGAATATGAATATTTATTTTTAATTAGGAATAATAAAATTGAATATATTTTATAAAGAAATATTTTTTTTATTAAAAATGAAAAATTTCAGTGTTTTTTTAATTTTATAATAAATATAAATTTTTGACTAAAAAATATATTTTAATAAAATATGTCATCATTTCATTTAATTTATAATGTTTATATTCAAAACTACTGCTCTTATATTAGAATTTATGGTAAAAAACACATTATATTTTTATTATAAATAATAATAAATTTATCAATTGATTAATATAACATAAAATTTTAAAAAATAGTATAATCTATTAAAACGCAATATATTATACTATGGAAATGGTTATTTAAGTTTAAAATATTGCAACAAACATTATCTCAAGAATAAGTGTTGTGTACTTAAATTTTTTTTAAAAAAACCATTTAATTTTACTTTTATTGTCTTAAATTTCTATTTTTAAATATAATTAAACTAACATTACTATCACATTCTATTGTGAAACTTATTCTGTATATTAATCCATTATTTGCACATTTATTATATGGTAAAATTAACAAATTGTATTCATTTAAAAAAAAATATATTTTACATGTTTTATATCTCTATTTATATAAATTCATGCAATATACATCTATTATAGTATAAGTGTTATATTTTATTAGGTGAGGCTTATTCTCCTAATAAGGTATATGTTAATTAATTAACAAATAATTAAAATGATAATTCTGTAAATATTTAAGACAATTTATCATTTATTTAATATAATATTTACATTAATTAATTAAATTTTTTGAAAAAATTAATTTTTTAAATGAAAATACATACGTTATAAGCTAATTTTCAATACATAAACTATTATATTTGTTATAATTTACAGGTGATGACATAATAAACAACATAAAAAATAACTAACAATGTTAAAAGATATAAATTTTAATACTCTTTTTATATATCTATTTAATATTTATAAAAATAGAATAGTTTTATTGAAGATTATATATAACTATAGTCTATTCTTGTATATTCTTAGAATAGTAACAATTTCAAATAAATTATATAATAGAAACTGCAGGCATTTCTTATTATGTAAGATACTACTTTAGTTATTAATCTATTTAAAAGATAGCATAAATAGTATATTATTGAAATTATTCAATATATCATTATTTTCTAGTTAAATTTTCGATAATTTCTTAAATAAGTAAAGCTAATACCTTTATTAACACACAAAAATCTTTAAACAAATAAATCTTGCCATTAAATTAAACAAAAAAATTTTTATTTGAATATTTATAACTTTTTTTTTGATAATAACTTTTTGATATAAGATAATTTAATTATATTAAATTTATGTAGAAAATGTATTCAATAATTATATTTATGATAGTTTAATGCAATGTACTTTTTTTTTATTATATGTTAAAATGATAACTTTTTATTATTATATAGCAATACTTAAAAATATAATATGAAGCCAAATTTGCCTTATTTTGCTAAAAGTTATTTGAATATACCTTATTAGTAATTATAACTAAAATATCTATACCAAAATGAATAAACATATGTGTAAAATAAATAAAAATAACTAGGTTTGTTATAACATGTTGCATTCATATTAAACCTTTTACTAATCCATTAAACATTGGAGCTAATTGACTTTATAGGATAGTACTAGTGATATTAACTGTGAAAACGTCTCATTTATGTCTCGTAGAAATTCAAGCATGAATCAATCAACTAATAATAAGAAATATACTGAACGTAAAAGAAATGATTTGACGGTAGAAAAGAAATTAAAAATAATTGATGATTTTACTAAAGGAACACAAATTAATACTATTTTAAAAAAATATGGAATTAATCAATCACATCTTAGTTCAATAATTCGTAGAAAAAGTGCTATTTTACAAGATTTTCAAACATATGGCCGTAAAAATCGTAAACGTATTGCAAAACGTACCAAATATGCACCTATCAATGAAGAAGTATATAGATGGCTTATGTCATTAAATTGTCACGTTTCTGGTTCTATTATTCAAAATAAAGCAAAAAGTTTTGCTGAAAAATTAAATATTACTGGATTTCGTGCTTCTAATGGCTGGCTTGAATGTTTTCGTAAAAAATACAATGTTCATTCTTACAGAGATTTCAATGGCTCATACGTTAATCAACAAAATATAAGCAACAAATCTAATAGTAATAACACTACACAGACTAATGAAAGTATTTCAAATTCATCTTATATCCAACCTAATCAATTCCCTACTACATCCTCTATTACTAATCCGCGTACTGTAAATGATGAAAATACAAATTATAATAGGTTGATACCTTCTAAATCAAATGAATCATTAGTTTCATCAGCTAATTCTAAATCTTCTCAACGTAATTCTTTATATATTATAATGTTTAATATTTTAATATATAGATGATAATGGTTACAATAATGTTTCATCATTACCATCAATAGTAGCAACTAACAAACCCATTGAAGCACATGTAGCTTTCCAGAATCACTACCAAAATACACCACAATCTATACATTCTACCATTATAAACAATAATTTGTACTCTAATAATAGTAATAATAAAAAAATCTTTTCAAATGGACAAAATGGTTATGATAATGAAAATAGTAATTTTTCATATACATATATTTATTGGATATTAACTTTATAAATATGTACTTCTAGAACTTGTTTTAAATAATTATGATTCAAATTTTACTTATAATAACTTGATTCAAAATTCAAACGATCATAATAAGATTGCTAATGAATGTTCAACATCATTGTCATCATATCATCCAGCATCTACCACCACAAATAGATCTTCATATAGACAGACCAACAATGAACTTAATCTACATCCTCAGTATGATCCTAACATGAATATATTTGTTAAGAATGGACAAGATACTTACAATAGTAATACTAATAATTCTAATAATTATTATGGACCACATTTTACTACAGATCAAAATGGATATACTTCTAACCTACTTCCAACTCATAATACTTTGGGTAAATTCATTTTAAATAACATTGAATTTTATATTAAAAAGATAATACGATGCCAATGATGACAAGGTATTTTGATACTAATACATTTGGATATCCATTTTCACAAAAAGTTCCCAATATAAATAATTTTCCACCGTCAGCAATCCCACAACATATAAACTATGTTCCGTATTTATAACTATAAAATGTAGACATTCACTTATTATTAATTAAGGAATGATTTTAATGGAGGTAATACATTAAATAATGCACAAATCGCTTCACATACCATCCATAATGGTTATCATAATCCATTAGTAGATAATAGTTGGAATGGCATGCCAGAACATGGTGGTGGTTTTATTAATAACCCTGTAAATGTAGCAAATAGGTCCACATATTGCTATTATCCTAAATCAAGCACAGAAGATAATAAATATAATTTATATTCACAAGATAAAACAAACAGAAAAATTGCTCCATTTCATACAAATCAGAGTCAAAACTTTTATTAAAATTGTCAGTTTAAACAAAAATTTAAAATCAGATATAAATTTAGGTGTAATCTTGTGTATTTGTTTTTAGAGTGTTATAAATAACTGATTTATTTCTCATTTTCTAATTAAAATAATGATTTTTTTAAAACTATTAGCTAATTTGACATAACTTTTTATCAATCAAACCTTAAAATAATTTTAAAACATTCCTCATATATAATTCTTATCATATATTAAATAAAACATGAATATTCTTTAGATTTGTATCTATTCTTGTGTGAATAGAGTTATTTTAGATTAACATAATGAAAAATATGACCCTTTTTATAGTGATTAATTCTAATTTAGTATACTTAACAATGTTTGTTTAACTTTTAAACTAAAAAACACAAGTATTTATAGCCAATAAGGAATAATAATAGTTGGATATATACTTTTTAATACGTTATCATTGTAAACTATAACTTTGGTATTTAAAATTACCTAAGCGCTAACAGTAACCGAAATACATTAAATTTTAATTTTATTGATTACATTATTAAGTATTTAAAATATAATTCGACTATTTATTAATATTATATTTTAAAAAGTTTATACAAATGATAATTAAACAACGTTAGTAAATACTGAATAATATTTTCGATGTTAATAATCATAAAAATAGTGTGTGAAGACTTTTAATTAAAACATATTTTTTAATACTTTTTTTCGCATAATACATTATTAAAGCATATATAATTATGAAACATATTTTTATGGCAAATAACTTTCATCATGTATTTTTACCATTTTATATCTATTAACTGCTATAGACTTTTAAAAAATTTAGATAATACTAAGATATTGCCATAATAGTTTGGTTTTGCTATTAGGATTGTCTATTTCTTTTTGACCGTTTTATTGGGACTTTACACTCTAATAAAACCTCTAATATATGACTACCAGATGCTATCACCTTTTGAATTTAAATTTATGTGATAAATGTGACTAGATGTAGAACTTATATTTTATTGCAGAAAAATATTTTTTTGTTTTAGATAATTAGTTTATTTTAATAGCTTAAAACCACTATCAAAAGTAGATAGTAATGATTATTGATTCGTTGTAGTTTTTCCCCTACAGAATCTATCTCGATTAGTGATAATGTTTTTCGGTTATTTGTATTTCTTTATTGACCATATGTAATACAGTAAAATTATCAGAAAAAATTCGTTATCTTTTTACACCTTTAAATGATTTTTTATTAATTATTAAACATATTTTATGTGCTAACATTCTTCTATTGGACTTATATGATTCCTATCAGATTTAGGCCACTACTAATGTCTTAAAATATTCGTTAACTGATATTATTATTAGATATTATTAAGATCTAGTTTTTATTAACCTATGCATAAAGAGAATATAATAAAAGATTCTTATAAAATATTATTTTTATAGTAAAAATTTACTTTGTATTATTTTATTAAACAAATAGAATAATGATTTCTAACTTTCTTTTTATAATAATATATATACTAATTATTTTATTAATATTTTTTATTAATAATTAATATAATAGTATATCATTAATAATTTTAAAATCAAAAGCTTCTTTTAATGATTGTATAAGGTAGAAAAATGTTTTTAACAAACAAATTCTATTGTGATTTAATGTTAAAAGGCGCTATAAAAATATAAAAATTGATTGTATTTAACCATATAAATAAAAGAAATTAAGTTTAAATTTAAGAAAATATTAAATTATTTAAATGATTTTTTTCTATTAATATAAATAATTCGAACTACTTTCATATTACAGAAATGATATTTAATTATAGTAAAATATTTCATTATTTCTTAAAAAATGTACTATATAAATAATTTTTTTTAGTATTTATGCTGAGAAAAGTCCTATTATGAAACTTTATAAAACAACAAAACCAACTCAATCCAATAAATCTTAACTAAGATGACTAATTTTATTATATAATTTTAGATATAATGTAGGAAAATACCAATAAATATCTTTTAACATGGATATTATTTTGCAATGACTAAAAAATTCACCATTTTTGGTCTAATTGTAAGGTAAAATATCTGACTTGGAATTTATTTATAGATCAGATCTATTATTAAATGATAATCCTACTTTATTTAGTGTAGAAAACGAATATTATATAATTTATTATTGCATCAATATTATATAGGTACATAAAAATAAGAATAGTCATATTCGTTTACAGCCAATCAGCTCAACATAGTAAAAATTCTATCCAATTTGTGAAAAAAGTGGTACAAAGGAATATCACTAGTATATCATATTAAAAAGCTAATGACTACAAAAAATAAAATTTATTACTCTAAACTATTTAACAATTTTAAAAATTAACAAAAGCTTAAAATAAATAATAAAGTGTTTTTAGAGCTTACCTATAGTAAGCTTTAGCTCAATTCATTTGCATTTAAATTGGATATAATTTTAAAATTAATTTAAAACATTTATATATTATAAAAAATTTCAATTTATAATAACTAGTTCAAGTTTTCAAATTTCTCTCTCATATGATTAAATTACATAAATTTAAGTGTTAGAATGTTCATTAAAAGTGAAAATTAAGTTATCTCTTAAAAATATGCTATCTTTTAGAGTATTCTCATGTAAACAAAATAATATCATTTAGTTTGTATAAAAATTTTGTTTTTTATAGATATTTTAGAAAAGAAATCGACACTGACAGTACTACATTAATATTTATTCCATAACTCTTAATTATAAGCATTAAATTAAATAGAGTAATATATAGCTTAGCTTAAAACATGAATATTATCTTTAAAATTTTAATATAGAAAATAATTTTATTGTCATTTTTACTTCAATATAGATTTAAATGAACTATAATTATTTTAAATTTAGCTTTATATTACTTTAAAAAGATTAAAGTAATTTCTTTTTTGAAAATATACACATTGATTATTAAAATTTTTTTTAGTCTTAATATAATTTTTTACGATACGGAAATATATCATTTTTATTTCTAATTAATTTTTCTATTTAATTATTTAGTATAAATAAGAAATATCATAGCAACATCTGCTACGATGTGTTATAAAACTACTATCTTAGATTAATAGTAACCTTGCTATAATATAAAAAAAAGTAAAATGTTAATCATAATTTTTATTAAATAAAAAATGATTCGAATATTCAATGAGATAATACATTATTAATCAAAAAGTCATACTATATAGTAGCCTATAATACAAATACTTCTAAAAGGGTACATCTACATGATAATAATGCATCAAAAAGTTTAATACAAATTAAATGGTAATTATAACAACTTTTTTAACACAAAAACTTAACAATTTATTTATTAATAACGTTATTTAACATTAAAATATAATACAATTTAAACAAAATTATTCAATTACATTTATTATAGTATAAAAATTGTTATAGTGTACTATTCTATACAGCTAACCAATAATCGTAACAAATTCAGGTGTTATGATTAAATAATAATTTTTCTTTTGTCTAAAAAAGCTTTCTTTGAGATAAAAAAAATTTCTTTAATTATTATTAAATGTAATTTATAAATTTAAAAGATACCAGATGATGGGTGAAGTTGATAACACATGTAAAAATACAGCATATATATGATTAGAAATTCATAAAAAATGATCATTTTAATATTATTAGATAGCTATCATTTCTCTATTTAAGACATTTATTAAGTTTAATTATTAAATTCAAAATGATGCTTTAATAAATTTATTATTTTAAAAGAATTTGAGATAAAATAAGTTAAAAAGGAAAAAATAATGTTATTTAGTATAATAATGTGTGTAATACATTCAAAAATAAAATAGAAAATGTGTCAACATAATTTTTGATGAAAAAACAACGCATTATAACTATAAAGCGTATAAATGCTCTAAATTAAAAAAAAGTTCACTAAAAATCTGTTTTATTATATATATATTACCTTTTGATTACATCAAACGTTGGAGTTTACATCACAGCGTACCACCCTAAACAATCATTTTCATGTAACATCGGGAAAAATCGGAATGCACGACGCACAATGATTGCTTTTCTTATAGTACTTGATTTGACAGTATTAGCTATCTATGCTGTAATTATTTTCAAAAAAATTATAATATATCAATTATATGTCTTGATTACATACATAAAACACCTAAATATACTAATTTTTAGCTTATAAACAACATATATGAAGTGCACTATAGCCCTGATAACGTTATTTATAACCAACGATGAACTTAATAAACTGATATTTATTAAGGTTTATTTGAAAAAATTAATAGTAAAATTTTCTATTTTAATAAATCTTATCACCTTGTTAAAATTTGAATGAGTAAATACAATCAAACACAATTATTTGTTTGCAAAAAAAAATTTTGTCAAAAATAGCTTGGGTATATAAATAAAGAGAGGCTTATGTTTAATTAGTTTTTTAAAGAAAAAATATTTCTATGTATTTAATAAAAATAATTTGAATATTTTAATGGCTAATTATAATTATTTGTATTGAACAAATATTAGTCGTTAATAACGAAATTGTGAATATTTATTTTATTTTTCAATTTATTTCTATGATTTAAAATCTTATTATTACATTAGTGTAAGTAATATCTTGTATTTTATGTGCAAATGTGTTGGTACTTGAACAAAAAGTTCCAATTTAAAAAAAATACAAATCTAATCATTAAAACACATCATATAGTCACTATAATCTTTTAGATATGAAATTAAACAAGAATAATTCATGGTGTGCAAATGATTTAAAAAATTCTTCTCACTGTAAATTTTATAAAGCTGCAGCGC
>JRUX01000201.1:0-18167 GCA_001407235.2 Kudoa iwatai | reverse complement strand
ATTATTTAAATTATAATAAAATAATGATTATATGTTTAAAATTATCATTTAGTTGTATAATAATGTAGATTGAATGTTGATAAAACATACCAATGGAAATAGATTTATAAGCCAGCTTAACATACAATTGGGTATAGTCGAAAATTGACGTAGTAGTTCGCATTTCTATTTTCTGTTTTAACAGTGTGAGTTGTAACAGTTATACATATATATATAAAGTGTATATATTGTGATAATACTATATAACCAATCAAAATCATTAAACAGTGTATAATATATATATTGATTAAACTTTTATTATCACATTTCAAAACAAAAAATGATATCATCAGGACAAAATCAAAGTATAATAATATAATTATAAATGAAATAGTTACTAATATTTGATAATAGTAAGGCATTCACAAGGAACCAATTTACACTTTAAAGTTATAAAAAGTAAAAAAACTACAAAAGAAAAAATAAAAAAATGGTTTATTAATCATATTCATCCACAAAAAAGATTACCCATTATAAGATGGTTACCAAAATATAAATTAAATTATATAAAAGGTGATATTATTTCTGGTATATCTGTAGGCCTATTAATAGTACCACAGTCATTAGCTATTGCAGGAATATTTGGTTGTCTTCCTATTGTTGGATTATATTCTTCAATGGCAGGTCCATTTTCTAGTATATTTTTTAGTACATCACCAGATAATAGTGTTGGACCTACATTACTTGTTGCACTTGTTGGATCTCGTTTCAATCCATATGGATTAACTATCTATATGAGTATGATGAGTTTTTTTTCTGGAATACTTATGATATTATTGAGTTTTTTTAATGCTGGTGTATTGATGAATTTTGTATCATTTACTGTTTTATCTGCATTTATATCATGTGGTTGTCTATCAATTGCTATTAGTCAATTACCAGGAATGTTTGGTATTGTTATAGAAAATTCTGGTCTAATGAATGCCTATCAATTGGCTTATCATTTTTTTTCACGTATCTATGAAGCAAAATATCAAGATATTTCAATTGGTTTTACATGTATTATTGTTGGTTTATTTTGCCATTATACTATGAAATGTGTAAGAATAAAACAATCAAAATCTATCACATGTTTTAGTAAATTTATATGGGAAACGATATGGTTATTATATGTAGCTAAAAATGCTCTTTTAACTATAATTATGACATTAGTGGCATATATTCTTGTTAAATATAACTCATCAAATACTAATCTTACACTTACAGGTAAATTAGAAGCTGGTTTTCCAACTCCTTGGGTAATTATTATTACAAACATTCATGTATACATATTAAATAAATTTATTATTATTTTTTAGTTTCCCATTCAATCAGTTACTTTTATTCGTAATAACAAAAATATAACATTATCATCATTGGATATTATGTCACAAATCTATCCTTCATTTTTTCTAGCTCCTATAATGATGTTTGTTGAAACATTAGCTATTGTAAAAAATTTCTCTAAACAAAAAGATTATACTGCTGATTATACACAAGAACTTTTAAATGTTGGTGTAGCTAATATTATTAATTCATTTTTTCGTGGATATCCAATAGGTGGAGCTATTGCTAGATCAACACTTAATTCACTTAGCGGTGTCAATACCTGTTTATCAGGTATAAACTATTTATATTAGTTTATAAATTATTATCATATCTAGGTATCATAACTATAATAGTTGTAGTATTATCACTTATGGTATTAACTCCATTACTATATTATACACCTAGAGCAGCATTATCTGGTATGATTATTGCTGCTGTCATACCATCAATTGATATATGTAAAATAAAACTATTTTGGCAAGTTCAAAAGTAATCAATATCATATATATATATATATAGAGAGATGTATATAATTATTTTTTATATAAAGATGGGAATTAGTACCATGGTTTGGAACAATGATTATTGGATTATATCGATTAGAATTAGGAATGGCAACTGGACTAGCATTATCATCTGGATTTATATTATTTCGTGAAATGAGACCAAGACTTCATCGTATTCATCATATTCATCGTGATCGTGGTACGTTTAGTGTTAGACTTCGAAGTGGTTTACATTTTCCATGTGCTGTATTTATTACTGATAGAATTAAATCATTTATTAAAAAATATCCTGAACTAACTGAATTAGAAATTGATTGTCATGCAATGCATGAAATTGATATTACTGTAGCTAAAGAGCTACTAGAAGTATGTCTACTATTGTTATGTTATCTAATTATGTATGTATTTAGATTGTTGATAAATTAAAACAAGAAAAACATGTTCATGTAAAATTTAGTTATGTTAAACCAGGTACAGTAAAGCATATTATGAGTAAAGTTGGTTTGGATCAATATATTTATAATGACAGTCAAATTACTGCACAAGATTGTAGACATTGTCATAGTTATCATAACCATATAAATGTATCTGGAAATTTAAATACTAAAAATATTGTAGCTGATAATATGGATACAACTCGTAGTGCACCACCACCTCTAGCTCCTAATAAATTAGCTATTATCCATGAAAAATCCCATAATGAAGACATCATACAAAAACCACTTAATAATATTTCTAATATGAATTTAACTGATGATCAATCTGTACATATCAATATAACTACTACTAATAATAATAATAGTGTTATACATGATAATATAGAACATATACATTCATCAAATAGTGAATCTTCATCATCATCTTCTGGTACTGATAATTCTAGTTTATCATCTAATGACGGTTGATTTCTATTCATATACTGTATAGATTTTCATTACTAACTCATTTTTGTATAAAAATAATTTATATTAGATAATACATATTCAATTATTATACACCCTATTATAATGCTTATATATCTTTATATAGTAGAAAAATTTAATTATTACAATATTATTGTATTTAAAAAATTCATTAAATGATTAACAGCTAATAATAATTGTTAGTACTAGTATTGTGGTGTTTAAAAGTTTTATAATGATTAAATATATCATAATAATCTATGATTATTTTCATGAAGATTAATACACTTCTCTATTGGCTATAATCATTAATTAGACTTTTAAATAATCTTGTTCAGAGTAAACATTTATATTTATTTACATAGGAATTATATTTCAATGATTAAATGCATTTTATTTACTTTTATACAGTTTTTATTATTACTAACTAAAAATAAATATTCGTCAAGTATTAATATAGTTAATTATCATTATTTTTTAATATATAATAAAAAATATTTTAATAAAAATTAATATACTGATTATTATCAATAAAATGGATGATAGTATGAAATATAGCAGCATTATATTAAGCAACATTACACCTATGATTATAAAAAATTCATTACCTTATTAAAAAATGTAAATTTCAAAGTTGTTTTTCAATATAAATTACTATTTCAATAATAGCTGATAAATAAATACTATAAATTGTCATTATTTTATTAAAAATTATAACTATTCTATTATTATAATTAAATGCTATATTTATACTGCAATTTCATATATGGAATATTATTAAAATAAAATAACAGCATAATGTATTTTAATTAAATAATAAATGAATTTCTTATTATTAAACCAAATATTATCATATTTATAACTATAAATTAAATGTTAATATTAAAAAAACTAAACATAGGTAATGATTTAAATAAACAAAAATTCATCAAATATTTTACTGACTTGATAAGGATTAATTTTTACTATCAAGTTTCTTCATTTTATTTTGAATTCTCATAAGAACAATCTTGGCAGAGCAATTAGGGAAATTAGGCATATAATAATAATTTGGAGCATATTCTAACAACCTTAATATAATTTATTATTTTTAAATATAGTAATACATCCTATATATGAATAAAAAAGGATATACCATTCAGGTTTAATTTCAGTACAAGTTCTTATATAATTTTTTCCAGTTAACACAAATTCATGATAGACAACCCATTCAGGTTTTGATACTAAAGATGTTGATGGATGTAATCGAACACACTTTATTTTTAAATATATATAAAAATAATATTATTTTAAAAAATATTAAATACTTGATTATCTTTAATTGTTAAATATTCACCGTCTCTTTCCATATAGGCAACCTAATTTTGTATTTTAAAATTATTATGTAAATGAATTTAATATATATTAATGTTTTATTACCTGAGAGAAATAACCACAAACTATAGCTTTTTTTATATTTCTATAATAATCATGAGAAGTAAAATCTGTGCTTAATTTTGGTAGATTTAATTTATCCATAATATTTGATAGTTGTGTTCTAACATTATCAGCAGATTGTAATGATCTTGTATTAAGAAAATTATCAAAACACCATTTTACATCCATAATATCTAAAATGGATCATATACATTTATAAAATCATTTATTTTAAATATAAGATTGAATTTTATGAATAACTTTGTTTATAAGCATGGTAAACATTTAATAATGTTAGATGATCTCCATCAATATGTGAAAATTTCATCTTAGCTTCATCAGCTTGATTTCTTAGGTCGGTTGGTCTTAGAAAAACTTGTTGTACTATATTCATATACAAATATTAATAATGTGAGAAAAATATACTTTTTAAAATGAAATTTATTAATAAAAATTTTAGCTTTATTTAATACATTATTATACGATAAATAAAACAAAGAAAACATTTTTATTAAAAAGATTACCAGAAAGCATAGACACTATAGAAAGAATTTCACTTGAACAATTTAATTCAGTTGAAGCAAGTATCATTTTAGATAGTTGAGGATCTAACGGAAATTCTGCCATAATATTGCCTAATTTAGTGAGGTTACCATCATCATCAAATGCACCCAAATAATGTAGTAATTCCAATGCACGCATTAATGTTTCAGGTGCTAATCAATACATTCATCATATACAAAAATTATTAATATATTATACATAAAATAAATTACCAGGTGGATCCATAAAATCAAAATGAACTAAATCATCAATTCCTAATTTTTTCATTTGCAACACAACATTTGATAGATTTGATCGTAAAATTTCAGGATAAGTATTTTCTTGCATATCATTTTCAAATGATTTTTCAGTATATAATCTAAAACATTTTCCAGGTTTTGTTCTACCAGCTCTACCTGATCGTTGTTTAGCACTTGCTTTAGAAATAGGTGTAACTAACAATGATTCAACACGAATTCGAGGATTATATATCTATTATTAAGTTATTCAATTTATATTATAATACACACTACTTTCTGCTTTGAAAATCCTGGATCAATAACAAACACAATACCATCTATTGTCAATGATGTTTCAGCTATATTGGTAGCCACTACAACTTTTCTAGATATAGCACCATTGGGTCTATTTGGAGGTGCTGGTTCAAATATTTTTTGTTGTAAATGAGGTGGTAATGTTGAATACAATGGTATACATTTAAGTTCACCTACTTCACTTCCTAAATTCTCACTTTCTTTCTTTATACGTTTACATGCGTCATCAATTTCTTCTTGTCCAGTCAAAAATAATAGTATATCACCTTCAGTTTTTTCTTCAAACAAATGAATTTGAATAACTGTTTTTATAGCAGCTTTCAAATAGTCACTCTCTGGTTGTGGAGAAAAATATATATCAACAGGATGTGTTCTACCAGGAATTACAAGTAAGGGTGCATTATCAAAATATTCTTTAAATTTTCCAGAATCTAATGTTGCTGACATAACCACTAATTTAAGATCTTTTCTTTTTTGTACAACTTCTTTTAATAATCCCATTAAAATATCAGTAGCAAGTGTTCTTTCATGTGCTTCATCCAATATAATAACACCATAACGATTAAACAATGGATCACTCATTCCTTCTCTCAACAGCATACCATCCGTCAAATATTTTAATATAGTTTTAGCACTAGAACAATCTTCAAATCGAATACTATATCCAACTTCTTGACCTAATTTTATATCAAGTTCATCAGCTACTCTTTGTGCTACACTCATTGCTGCAACTCGTCTAGGTTGTGTACATGCAACTGCTTTTCTACTAGATAACGCCATCTGTTCTATACACCACTGTGGTATTTGAGTTGTTTTACCTGAACCTGTTTCACCAACCAATACCATTATTTGATTATTAGCTATTATATCAAAAAACTCTTTTCTAAATTCCCATACCGGCAATTTCAAACGTTTTTTCAATATATCTTTATATCTCTCACTATATGGAATACCAGTAAATGGATTGTTTAATGGATTAGGATTTTCAAGTGATGGCATTCCTGGAATGTTTGGTACATGTGTACTACAAAAATAATTAAATAATACACGTTTTAATTTAAAATTATTTATTTTAATATTACCCTGGAAGACATGAAAAATTTACTTTACTCGGTTTGATATTTTCTGTATTATTATCATCAAATCTACTTGTATTTGACCGTTTTTTACCTACACCATCTTCTAAATCAATCCTTCGCTTCGACATTATGACTAGTCACGTGTCTATATCTTGAAGAATAGATCTATCTAATTACAGAAAAATTGTAGCATATATTTTCTAATTCATTTAAAAAAAAACTTATATTCTAAATAAATCTATAATAAGTTATAAAAGTTTAATTAA
This sequence comes from Kudoa iwatai, assembly GCA_001407235.2. NCBI lineage: Eukaryota > Metazoa > Cnidaria > Myxozoa > Multivalvulida > Kudoidae > Kudoa > Kudoa iwatai. The sequence continues at coordinate 11,554 of JRUX01000201.1, read as the reverse complement.
AAACATTAGCTCAAATATATACAATTATTATTAGTGGGCATGCGTAGCTTTAACTATATTCTATAGATATTTTATACAGATATATTTTATGTAATAATTAAAGTGCTATATTTATTTAAAATGAATTAATTTTATATTATATATTAATATATAGTTTATTATAGAAAATAATGTATATTTTAATTTATATCTATAATATTTAAAATATTACAAGAATACAAATTAAATTTTTACAAATTTGATTGAATCATATAGAATAGACAAATAATGATTTAAAATCAAATAAAACTATAAGACAAATTATTTGGTAAGTGAATTATATTTTTATTCAATTTTTAATATATTTAAATTGCTAGAAAAATAAAAATATATGATATATTAACGGTATTATTTTGAAACATTACTAAGAGAAATAATATTAGCTTAGTAGAACACATTAAAAATATATTAATATTAGAATTGTATTCTAATTTGTTGAAAAAATTCAATTATTTATTATTAAACGGTATTTTTTGTTTATTTTTTTAATAAAAATCTTTTATTTTAATATAATTAAAATAATATAACAGTTTTTTATTATTTTGAAGTATTCCAAACCATTATTATATTTAAATAACTTATTTATATAGTTATATTACCAAATTTATATAAACAAAATTATTTTTTATTTTTTTTTTTGATAAGAAAATGTTTAAAATGTTATTAAAAATTTTATAATTATTATTAAAGTAAAATAATGATATTAAAATTCTATCAACATAAAAAAAATATAACTATTAGCATAATAATCATTCTATATTTTTATAATAGGCATTTTAATGATTATTTCAATGTCAAAATAAGATTAAACTATTCATATTTTACAAATGAATCAATACATACCTATACACATAAAGTATTCACGATAATCTTGGCGATTATAACTATCAATAGATTTCGTTATAATTTGTTAGATTAGTATTTTCATAGTTATATCAACTATCACGAAAGGTTACTACTACAATGTTGACACTTATACTACATTGTCTGTATTTTATAGCAATTCCTAATGTTATTGCTTGTAAATTATTAATAAATTCCATATTTTATTAAAGAAACATATTTTAGATAGAGAGTTACCATCATATACACTTGATGAAGGTAGTCCAGCAGCTTGGGTTTCTAGTGAAAAAGAAAAATCCTTGTTTGTTACAAGATGGTATATTGATACAAAGTCAGCGGAATGCAAATCATTTACATACAAAGGAAGTGGAGGAAATTTTAATAATTTTCCAACAAAAGCTGCTTGTGATGATCACTGTATAATTATTGAATTTTTATAATTTCTAAATCGTATTGTAGTGAATATAAGACCAGAATTTAAAGTAACAGCATGCAACTCACCTCCAAAAACAGGAAGTTGTGATTTAGAAAAAGCTGGACGTACTATGTGGTATTTTAGTGCTGTATCTGATGAAGCTAAGAAAATAAAAGCTGGTTACTGCTACGAATTCAAATATTCTGGATGTGGTGGAAATGGTAATGTGTTCAAAACTGAAAAAGAATGCTTACAAGCTTGTCAAAGTATATTATTATTTAACTTAAAAACATACTATTAACTAATTAATAAATAAAATATATTGTATATAATTATAGACCCTGTCAGTGGCTCAGTTCCAGCAGATGCTGCAACTGCCAAAATAACTCTTATACCAGTGCCAAATGAATATGATTGTTCAGTATATGCTTCTACTGGGGTTGACGGTACTGGATTAGTTAGAATTCGTCCAGATTCTGCAAATAACCGATGTGTCTATACACCAATTGATCCAACAATTAAAAGAGGATTTTTCTTATCTACAGCTGATTGTGTGGATCTTTGTATTAGTATACTCATTTAGACAATTAAATAAGAAAATATATTGTAACAAAATTTAGAGGAGCTTATACCAGCATGTAAAGCCAAGGGACCACATCAAATAGAACCACCCGCTGAAATTACAGATACACAAACAGATGTCAAAATTAGGTATTATTTTGATGGTGAGGAAAAATTATGTAAAAGATATGAAACGTACATATCACCAACAAATGCAACCGCATTTGATCCAAAAGTAAATATGTTTGAATCTGTTGAACAATGTGCAAGCTATTGCCCCGCTGGTATTTATTCGTTATTTATTTAAATCAATTAACTAATAATAATAATTAAATTTTTTAGTCAATCAAACTAAGCCTATAGCTACAGTATTAGTTTGTAAACTTCCAAAAGCAGGAGAATCTACATCAGGAAATTATAAAATGAAAAGATTTTTCTTTGATTCCTCAAAGAATGCATGTGAAGAATTCAGTTACAGCGGCATTGGTGGCAATATGAACAACTTTAAAACATCTGCTGACTGTACTGCTGTATGTGGTGGAACTGCTCCAGCAGCACCTGCAGGAGGAGGAGAAGGTGCAAATAATGCTAATGGGGGACAAAATGCAGGTTAAACTTAGATAAAATGGAAAAATATTGGAATAAATTATCATTGACAACCTTTCCATTAAAATAACAAAGAATTTATTTATTTAAATATATTTAAGATATTTTTGAAGATTTTATAAAATTTTCTATTTTATAATAGTTTTATTTTCGTATAAAGCTAATAAACTAAGAATAAATAAATGTTTAACAGCAAAATAAAATAACAATTTATAATAAAAATTGGTACAAATTAAAAATTCTTTTTATTAAATTTAGCTGCACATATCATTCGAATAAACCCACATTATTTATCTTTTAAAATAAAACAGCATTACAATTATATTGGACAAAAAATAAAGAATTTATAAAAAAAATTTACTAATTTTAAAATTAAACTTCTGATATATGTGAGAATAAGGAATTAAATTTACTCTTAATATCTATTTTTGTCATATAATCAATGCTATTAGATTTTATAGTAAACTTTAATTATTTTATAATATTTCTAAATTTAATAATAATAATTAAAATTCATTTTTTTGAAATTTTTTTAAACAAATTAAGTGCATGTTCAACTTCTTGATTAATAGTTTCTGTATTAGAAGTAAATTTTGGGATTTCTTTTGATGAAACTTTAATTTTTTTAGTCTTTTTCTAATATAAGATTATAAATTTTTTTAATCATAAAGTTACTAGGTTTTTTTGAAATTTTCCTGCTGATGCAGTTGAAACATGAATTTGATTAATTTGTTTTGTAGCTAGCTTCTTTGATATATTAACTTTATTATTTTTAATATCTGTCAAATTATTAGATTTATTATTAACAGTTAATTTTTGTGATGCTTTAATATTCTTTAAACGATTTAATTCATTTTTATCTTTATTTTCTTTATATTTATTTTTCAATGCATCAATTGGGTTAATATCTTTACCAGGTTCTATTTATATCTAGTATGATAATATAAAAGTAATAATTTTACTATAGTTTAATGGAGTTTCAACCACCCATTTATCATTTATATTATCTTTTTTGTTAAATCCAAATCTGGGTCTCCATTCTTTAAGATTATCATCCCATATTAATGGATCTTTTTTACGCTTTTGTATTCCCTACACAATAAAATCATCACCATTTTTTATAAATACATGATTGATGACTTTTTCTTTGGCAAATTTTTCCCATTTTGTTAGTTGTTTAGGTTTCGGATACTATAAAAACATGTATTTAACTATAATTAGATAAATTTAAGAAATACTGGTCTTATTCTTGGAATTTTTATTACTGGTTCTGGAACCTATACATATATATGTAAATAAACATTTATAGTCGTTAACTATGAATAATATAGTAGCTAATATAAGCATTATAAAATAATAAAATACTTTAAAAGCAGTTATATTTGACGTTAAAACTTCCCTTGGACACTTGAAATGGATATAATTTAATAAATACAAAATTAATACTTCATAAAGATTTTTCAAAAGATTATCAGCATTAAATTTGGCTGCATTTTTTATTCCTTCTGGTGTCACACTTAAAATTATTTCAAAATACAGTTATTTCTTAGTAATAACAAACTCAATATTGTTGCTAGTTTCATCTGTATTCCAAACAACCAAATAAGACAAATCTACACTGTCCATATGTATCCGATAATGCCCGACGTTTACCGAAATGAATAGCATCATCGTTTTTGGTCATATTTTCATTGAAGTTGACTGATTTAAATATTTTTAATAATAAATCTTTATATCTTGTTTATAGACATTATATTGTCCGTTAAAACTTTTCCCCATTTCCATATTTTTAGACATGAAATATCAGAAAAGAATATTAAAAAGTAGAATTTATTTTAATAAATTCATTATTTTACACATAAAAATAAACTTAAAGATAATAGTTTATATTGTTTGAATATATTTTTTAAAAAAATTTTATAATATGCTTATTGTTAAATGAAAACTCAAAAAACAACAATAATTTATGTATATAGACACCCAGTAAATATACTAATTAATTTTACAAATATTTTCACAATCTTCAATTGTTAGGAAATTATTAGCATTACCATTTAATCCTGAAAAGTTAAATTTTTCACATATTTTCATAGCATTATTATAGTAGTAGCGTTCAACATTTAAAATATTGGGAGGAAGTTCAGGATCACTAGTAGATCCAGCTTTTGGAAGAGTACATACATTAGGTTGAGTTTCTGTCATTGGTTGATTTGCTTAATATTAAGAATTGAAGCACCCAAAAATCACTTAAATAACATTTATATACCTGCATTACAATAACCTAAACATGTATCTAAAGTAGGGAAATTATTTTTTTCTTGATCAAAATACACACTATTTTCTAATTTATAAGAATTAAATGGTAGACATTTTTTTTCACTCTGTTTAAAGTAATATCGATTTAACACTTGAGGTGAAGCTATATCGGTTGGAACTGGTGGAAAATAAGGCTGTTCTTGTTTGCATGCATTGATAGGAGATTCTTAAAAACATAATCAAATGATAACCCATACGCAAAAATTACTTATACAAATGGATGTACATAACTGAAATGATGGAAAATGACCACGAGCTTTATTACTATTTGAAACTGCAGAATAGGTACATCTTTTTAATTCATTGTGATAAATTATTTTTATAGAGGGTGTGCTACTATCAACATTGGGCGGTATATTACAATCTAGTACATTAGGAACATCAATTGATATGACACCTACTTCAGGTTGCTCACCATTAACACTATCTACGTATGATACACCAATTTTTAGAATACAAGTTTATATTAATACATGAAGTAACTTAAAATACTTGCACATGCTCTTTGACAATCTTCAATAGTTTCAAAATTGTTGGCATTTCCACCACATCCAGAATATTTAAATTGTTTACATTCTCCTTTTTTAATACCATCTGTAGCTTTTGCATAAAATGAATATCGAATAGGACGTAAATCATTTTCTAATTCACATTGACCAACTTCTGAAGGATTTTCATTACATGCTGCAACATTTTCACTTATGGTAAATATCACTAGATATTATATAATGAAATGATTTAAAAAAAATATAGCTTACAATGTTTTTTACATTGATATTCACTTATAAAATTATTGAAATTTCCTCCAGAACCAAGATATTTAAATTTTCTACATTTTGCTGTCTGTTTGTGCACAAACCATCTATCACTAATATAATGTGATGATTTATTTTTGGCTATTCCAAGTGGTATTCTACCATGATTAAATTCATAGCTTGGAAGAGCTAATTCTAAATGATTATTAATTTTATTTATTATGAAGATTGATGATAACCTTCAACCGTTATATGTATTACATGTATCAACATATAAATTGCTGGATAAAAGAACCATTTTGATATATTATAAATAAACATATTTACTAACTTGAAAATAGTAGCAGATCAAATCAATTTAGTGCGATTTATTGATGAGAAATACGTTATCCGTTTCACAACTATCAATCATAATCCTATTAGTCGTATAAATTATATGAAATAGTATTTGGATAATTTATAGGCTATTCATTAAGTTTCTATATAATAAAATGATGTACTTTATATTTATAAATGATAAAAAATCGTGTTAATATATTTTTCTTTGTATGTAAAACTCAGTAATATTAGATTAATGTTATTGGTTGTATTTATAATAAAAACTTTTATAAAATAGAAATTGGTTTTTTTTAAATATTATTAATTTTTTATAGAATAAAATTAAATAGTTTAAACATAAAATTTTTATCAATTATAATGCAATAATATAAGAATCTTTTATGGTATTGGAAAAGAGCTTGCAAAAGATTCCACATCACGCTTAATTTCTTCTAAATTTGATGTATATTTTGAATTGGACAGCATAAATTCATCAAATTCAGCAATACATGTAGCATTTGATTCACGAATAATAAATTGAGCAATATTTAAAGTTTTAGCAATAAAGTCAGCAACAATTTTAAAATGGCTTTCTTGTAATTTTCTAGAAGTAAGCGCTGGTGTTCCTAATCTAATTCCACTAGGGCTCATTGGACTACAATCATCAGGACATGTGTTTTTATTTACAACGATAGAAACTTGTTCTAGTATATGCTCAGCAAGATCACCTTTAATGTTCTTTAAACGATCAAGTTATGCTTAATAGGATAGAACATAAGAATAATTTAATTACTTGTGGTTTTAAGTCAACTATACATAGATGATTATCGGTACCTCCTACGCAAAATATTTACAGCATACTATTTCATGCAAATAGTTACTTAATTACCAGAAACAATCCTAAATCCATGATTGATTAACTCTTCACATAAAACCTTAGCATTTGATAGCACTTTTTTTTGATATTGATAAAAATCTGAATTCATAGCCTATAAAAAAAATTAAATCATATAAAAACTTTAAGATACTTCTTTTAATGAAACACCGATAGATGCAATGGTATTAACTTGTGGTCCACCTTGAATTGATGGAAAAACAGCACGATTAATTTTATTTTCAAAATCAACATTTGTGTCTAATAATCATTTACTATTATATAAATTTATTATATATATACTTTCAGTTTTAGATATTGAACTAGTGTTTATTTTACGGCGATAAAAAATAAGAGCTCCACTTAAATATTTTTTATTTAAAACATATATAATTTAGCTGTTATATATCATTAATTGAAATAATACCGCGATGAACGTAAAAGTTTTTGAGTTGTAGTAGTGACAATATCACTATGAGGAAATGGAGATGGTATTAGTTTTGTAGCAACAAGTCCACTAATATGTGCAATGTCAGTTAATAATATAGCTCCAATTTTATCACATATCTTTAAGTAAAACAATAATAATTTATTTCAAAGTAGAATGATTTACTTGTTTTATTCTAGAATAATCTATCAATCTTGAATATGCGCTAGCTCCTGCAATGATAATTTTAGGAAAAAATTGTTGTGCTAACTTTTCCAATTCATCATAATCAATTAATTCTGTTTTTTTCTAAAACAGTATATAATAATTGATAACATAAAAAAATTTACATTTAATCTATAAGATAACGATTCAAAAAAAATAGATGACGCTGAGACAGATTTCCTTTTATTCATGTATCCATGCGATAAGCTATTATATAAATAAGAATATATAATAGAATTGATAATAATAAAGTAGGTATACTCATTATAAAGTTATTTAAATATTTTATAACACAAAACGTTGTCATTCAAGATAAAAAATATATCAAATTATGTTTATCAAAACAAAAAAATAATGGATTTTTATTTAATAATTTTAATAAAAAAACTAATTATTAAATTAAAAGTACTGTCCACCATGCGTCAAATCAAGACCCATTATTCGGTCATGTGGTTGAAGAAGTGCTGTGTAAACAGCAAAATTTGCAATACTCCCTAAAAAATATAATTAAAAAGAACTTTTTTTATTTAATAAATTAAATTTAATTAAAATATTACCAGAATAAGGTTGTACATTTACTCCCCATTCTTCTGGATTTAAATCAAACAATTGTAACGCTCTTTTTTGTACTAACAACTCAATTTTATCTATATAATAATTTCCAGCATAATATCTACAGTTTATAATCCAGTTTTATATAAAATAAATAAACCATTACCGTTTACCCGGATAACCTTCAGAATACTTATTTATTAAACAAGAACCAAGGGTATCTAATGTTGCTAGTGAACAATAATTCTAAATAGATTAAAATATTATTAATATTATCTTTTGAATATAGATTTATTTTAAATTACTTCAGATGCAATCAAATTTAGGGAATATTTCTGACGATGTTTTTCACATTGAATTAAATCATACATTTCAGGGTCAACATGATGTAGACGTTTATGTGCATAATAATTACGTATTATTTTTCCATTACAAAATTCACTTTTAATACTATTAAAAAATCTTTTAACTTGCATCGAACAGTCTTAAAGAAACAACGGCGCGTGCGTCCTTAAGAATTCGCATGATTAAACAATTATTATCCAATTTTGTTATAATGATTGCGTACGCATTACTACGAACAAAAATTTTAATTTAATTTTTGATTCGATAAATAATAAAAATTTAAATAAAAACATACTTATTAATTAAATAAAATTAAAATGAATACTTCAACTATTTATCAACCTATAATTTATTTAAAAAGGTGATTAATTGTACTGTATTTATCATTGGAAAATAAAAATAGCTCTTCACTATTAATGGCATAAAAATTAATTTAACTACAAAATTAATTATAAATAAAGTATATTTATACTATAAAATGAACATACAGAGGTATATTAATAATCTTGTTAAATTTCACTAAACTAATCATTAATTGTTTCTGTATAAAATTTAAATTATTTAAATACTACAAAAATTGATACATTGAATAATAGAGTAGGCTAAATTAAATTAGAATTTGAATAAATTTATGGTTTCATCACTCCAAGAAATCAAAAAAGTTTAAATTCATATAAATATATTATAAAATGATATTTATTAACTAAAAAATGTATTAACTATTATATTAAAGATAAAATATAATTAATATTGACACGTATGGGCACGCAATATTAGTGTTTTTCCTTGGAAGAGCTATCATCGTTAGCGTTACTACATTAACAATGTTCAGATCTTTTAATCTACTCATTAATTCAAACAAAATAACATTTTAATTCTGTAATAATCTTATAACACCATTAACAAATTTAATAAAATAGATTATATAAAAAAACAAGTTTTTTATAATATCATACCATTTTCTGCCAAAAATTAAGCTCATATTATTTATTATAATATTCTAGAATATAAAAACTTAATTTTTTTGAAACTATTACTTATCAATTTTAATAAAGGGTTTACGTTAATTATGATTATTGTATAATAAAATTTATTGTAGTTTTTATTTTGAAAATAAAATATCAGGATTTATAAATATATGCTACGGAATTTTTGTTTGAATAACTAAAAAATTACAGACTTTAATTATTATATTCGATGCGCATGCGTGTTTGGCATTAAAAAGCATGGTTTCATTTGATATCATTCATCCACCAACAATTGATACAGACAATGAAATAGATATAGATCTTGAAGAAAATTCTAATAATGAGGTACACAATAATAAATGATTGAATCTGAATAGGTTCGGATATATGTCTAGGAAAATTACGGATCTGTAGATGATGAATTCAATCCTGAGTTTAATTTATTTTCCTTTGATAAACAGCATTCTGACGGAAAAAAGAATAATACAGACAATAAACAGAGCAGCATAAAAAAAGAAACACTTAAATCATATGTATATAAATATTATTGTATTTTGTCACATATTCTTAGGATAATGAATACAATCTGGATATAAATATAAAGAATTTGGCTGAAAAATATATAAATATAATCAATGATAACTCAACATTAAATAGCCATGATATTTTTAGAGGTATATTCTAATGTATATAAGGGATAAATCTCTTTTTAGAAAAAGAGCAGCCAAAAAATATTAAGAAAAATTTAGAAACAATTAATGTAAATAAAAATGACATTTTATGTGATAATTTTCTAAATACATTATTAATATAAATTATATAACCTACATAGAAAATTGTTCCAAGTAATAGGACTACATCTGAAGTAAATGATGAAAATAGTTCATATGTAAAAAAGTATTTTACTGATTTTGGACTTTCAAAGTCTTTAGTAAAAGTATTTCTATAATAGATAATCATATAGTTTAAATTTAGTATATTTTTCGTTGTTAGGCAATAAATGAAATGGATTATATATATACTACACCTATCCAAACGAGCGCTATTCCTCATGTACTTAATGGTAGAGATTTATTTGCATGTGCTAAAACTGGATCTGGTATATGGCTAATATATGTAAAGTTTTACTTATACTAAATATTTTAGGTAAAACAGCTGCCTATATCATACCTATTATTGAAAGATTAGTTCGAATTAAAGCATCAAATTATACAAGAGTTCTTATTGTTCTACCAACAAGAGAATTAGCTCTTCAAGTTTTTTTTTAAATTTAATCCTAAAATAATTGCAATGAGTTTACATAATATTTAGGTGTTTGATGTATTTAAAAAACTTTCCAAGTTTACATCACTTACAGTATCATTAACAACTGGTGGACAGTTAAGTAAAGTACAAGAATCTCAATTGAGAAATTTTCCAGATGTTATTATTGCTACACCTGGACGACTTATTGATCATCTATATAATTGTCTTTCATTCAATCTTAAAGATATTGAAATATTAGTATTAGATGAAGCTGATAGGTTTTTATTTATTTCTTATAATAATACACATATAAAATGGTATTAATATAATAAATTTGTATTTATAGATTGCTTGATGAAAATTTTAAAGATCAACTTGAAGAAATTGTTAGGCTATCATCTAAAACTCGTCAGACATTATTATTTAGTGCAACATTGAATTCTCAAGTTGAAGAATTAGGAAATATATCATTAAAAAATCCAATTAAACTGTTTGTTGATTCTAGTATATCTACAGTTGCCTCTTTGAAACAAGAATTTATTCAAATAAAAGAGAATGATGAGCCATATCGCTTCGCTTATGTTTGTGGTATTATTATGTTATTATTTGGTAGAATTAACTTTTTTTATAAAATAAAGCACTTGTTTGTCGTTATTTTAATCATGCATGTTTAATATTTTGTGAAACAAAAAAAAGTGCTCATCGACTTAGAATAGTACTTGGTCTTTTTGGTCAAAATGTCACTGAACTACATGGAGATCTTTCACAATTACAAGTATATTTTTGTTATACAATAACAAAAATAAATTATGATAGAGATATGAAGCACTTCATAATTTCAAAGATGGAATGGTTGATATTTTAGTTGCAACGAATTTAGCAGCACGTGGACTAGACATTGAAGGAATTGAAACTGTAAATCAAAACATGTTAATTTTATTATCATTAAAAACAATTAACATAGGTAATTAATTTAAATTCTCCATCATCTATTCAAGATTATATACATCGTGTGGGAAGAACAGCTAGAGCTGGTAAAAGTGGGCGATCTATTACAATTATTGG